>JBBPFQ010989905.1:0-10905 GCA_037974815.1 Kaempferia elegans | reverse complement strand
GTAGGTGTCTGATGCGGTAGATAGAAGAGGCTCCTCTTTAAAGGTTAAGTTAATGTCTGATTAGGTATCTTACGTAGTTTTTAAGTGGATTAAGGAGTCAGACGAAGGACCATCAAGCATCACCAACATGCTTTGAGGTGGAACCGGGAGCCAGCAGAGTATTGGGCGACCGACCGCGTGGATCGTACGATCAGTCAGCTCCTCAACGGCCGACAAAGCCGCAATCGAGCACCACCACACGCAGAACACCGAACGACTGACCGGGCAAACCGCTCAGTCAGTCAACCCCTTTCAAGAGACAAAAATAGAGTGAGCGCATCACTAAGCAGAGTGACCCAAGACGTCGACCGAGCAGAGCATAGAGTGGCGGCCCAGTCTGCCATCAGCTCAGTCAGCCAGCTACTTAGGAAAGACGAGTCAATCATCAAAGGAACCGGCAAGGTGGGCAAGCCTGGGATAGACAACGTAACCCTCGCTGTCCAATGTGGGCGGTCAATCGGCTATTAAACCCGGTCGGATGATAAGAGTCGCTCAACATTAACCTCACCTACTCTTCTTGTCGCATAGTGCAACGGTCAATCAGAATATTAGCTGTCAGAGGATATGTTTTGTACTCTCTTGTACGGAGGAAACTTTTCAAAGTCTAACACGTAGGAAATGCAAGCCTGAAAGGTAGCAGAATGTCAAAAATGTACACCTCTTTTTAGGAAACATCTGTGTTTGTGCCACGTAACATTCCAGTATAAATAGCATCTCTCACAACTCGCGGAGGTATGCGAATATCATTTATTAACTTCCTCTCAAGCACTCTTCTCCATCTACGACTGTTGCACTGACTTGATCGTTGGAGGACCAGAGACGGGGACATCTTATCTGGCCCGGTTGCTAACGCTTCCTTTGGACTGTCTATTGGTGTGTAGGATCGTGGAGCATCCAAGATGCAACATCAGAGTTTTCGTCCAGTCAACCTTTCTGACACTGTGATGCCGTCTTTTCTTATAACTTACACCTCATTTTAGACAGGATCAATGTCCACATGATCTGTAGATGCCAATTCATCCCTCACCCATTGAGTGGAAGATCATATTTTTATGCAAAATATCATAGTCTAACATTTTAAGATCATTTTGTAAAATAGTAGAATAAGCTTTAAAAAATCATAACTTCCGATTTGAATTCACCCATAGAATCTTTAACATATCAAGTCAAAACTTATTCATCTACGTTTGATGTAGAAACCGTAACAACACAATTTTAGATCCAAAAATATTATTTAAGGTCTTTCGGCTTTAAAAAAAAATCCGTTTAAGGTTTTTTAATCTTTTGTCATTAAATTTTTCATACTATCTATTTAATTGATATTAATACTATTTATTTAGTTGATTTTAGAGTTACTTTTTATAAATAAATTTTTAAATTTCTTTTCCTCACAACGGCAAATATTTGGAGGCCTATTTTACTAGTATCCTGTTAAATCGATAAGTCTATTTTATGGCGTTCGTTGTTCGATCAGGATTCAATAATTTCCCCAGCATCATTTCTGGGTCACATGTTGGTAGTTATGATTCCAAATTATCTATGCACACAAGAATTTGATCAATGCAGACGAGTAGTCAGTGCAAAATTTAGAGGGCATTATTAACAAACACTATGGACGGACGTGGCTTGGAACAGGGGCTTTTTATTCACAAGAGTTTGTAAAGAAAGAAAGAAATTTACCAAAAACATTATAATTTACAGCACTTACATGGCATGGTCCTGAGATCTTACCTTGCCCAAGACACCATCCAGTCCAGATTACAGATAGGATGATACTCGTTAAACCATAATGCTTAGTGCTTTTTTAAGCCTCTGATGCTGCAAGTTTCAGATTTACAACAGCATAGTCTAAACTTAAAATGGCTCCATGAAAATACAAAGACGAATCATCAAAATCAGGCTCTTTTTTTCAGTTCCATAGGAAAAGGAACTTCTGGCTTGTTTTCCCATTGTGCCAGTTTCCAACATGCAAGGGACCTCAGGCAAGAATTCATCTACTGACGTACAGTAATGTACCTTTCAAATGTGCAAATGCCAGAATATGAATGTTGTCAAGAACCTGAAATGGACTGTGAAACCAAGAATTTGGCGACGGCTTGATAAAGCTGGGCTTCCTCGAAAGGCTTGGAAACGTACCCATCCATGCCGCATTTGACACACTGCTCATATGTTGCTTGGATAACATCTGCAGTCATTGCCAGGATTGGCACGCGCCATTTAGCCTTTGTTGATCCTTCTTCGATATAAGCTTCTTCGCTTGTCATGCCCTCCAATTTGCGTATCTCCTGAGTCGCCTGAAACCTGACAATATTAGCACAGTAGATCCTGTCAACAGCATCCATGAAAAGAATGTTAGATTATATAGAACAGTTTTGTATTCTCATTTCTTGCTTTTGTTGTAAGATTTGTATGATAACAAAATATCTAATGAAGGAGAACATGCCTCCTTCCGAATTCAGTTTTCTTTATAAGTAGTAAACCATCCGTGAGTTTCAGAAGTGAACTAGTGATGAGCTAATTAAACGTTAACCTATATGCACTGTGTTGTTTTGAATTTCTAGCATCCAGTTTTGTGGATAAAGTAATATATACACACACGAACTTAATTTGATATAATTATGGCAATATATACCCGTCCATTTCTGGCATCTGGATATCCATAAAGCAAGCATCAAACTTGTGGGGGGGTTGGAGCAGAGAAAGTGCACTTTTGCCACTTTCAACACACTCTACCTTTGCTCCATACTTTTTCAGCGCTGCTGCAGCAACTCTCAGATTTACCTTGTTATCATCAACCACAAGTATATTTTTTCCATCCAACAAATGGTGAAGGAAATTTGAACCGCTATGAGTATCTTTATTTTGGACTTTATCCATCCCCAGTGTTTGTTGCAAGCATGTTGCTATAGTGCTTGTACGCAACGGCTTCATTACTACAGCATCTACATGTGATCCAATTCTCGTTTTGTCAGTTTCAGCGGTCAATAACAAGACAATCTTGGGCACATCATTTGTACGACCAGCTTCTTTCCATTTCAAAAGGTCATTTTGAATGCGAAAATCAATTTTAGGATCCCAGGAATCTTTCTCAATCAACAAGATGGATGGCTGCTTTCCAGGATGACTGCAGCAATATCAAAATATCATTAGTTGCACAAGAAACATTCATTTTGACCCGATTCAGATCTTAACATTTCAAATACCAAAGTCAGAAAAATAGTTAAATATCCAGAAACAAATTTATTCTCTATTTAACACAGGAACTGATAGCTGTTACCTACATGGAAAGTAGTTATAATAACTAAATGTTTGTGTTCCAAGAGTAATATTTATGTCTCAATGCATGCTCTTGAATTGTTAAAGCGAATAGAAACTTCAACACATTATCAAAACAATAACTAGAAATGTAACAAATGTACCAATACAAGGAATGGTTCCCATAGCATGCCATGGATATTGAAAACTTGAAGATTACCATTAAATGAAACTTGATGTATTGCAAGAATAAGATACAACAAACAATTGAAAAATTACCTAGAATTTGAATAGCCATTTTGTCCAGATAGTACTGAAATTGCCTCGTTTATTGTACTAACGTCAGCAGCAATTATGCCCAACCTTCGCAGATGATATTTCGTTACAGCAGATCTTACTGGATGCCTGTCAACTAAAGTTGCTCTCATCCCTCTAAAACAAGTTGGCAAAACTTCAGACACCGACCTCTTCCTATCAACACCAGCACCTTTTCTACATCTCTGGAAGACTGCCGTGAAAATAAAAGTGCTTCCAACATCAGGTCTGCTACAGAAGCTTATCTTGCCTCCCATCAGTTCAATTAGACACTTGCTGATGCTCAATCCAATACCAGTTCCTCCATAATTCCTAGAAGTTGAGCTGTCAGCCTGCATAAATGGTGTGAAAACTCGTTCTTGGGCATTCACAGGGATCCCAATCCCTGTATCCTCAACACTAACCATTAAAGCTACTTTATCGGCCAGAGTTTCAGAAACTGAACCATTTCCTAATGTGTAAGGTAAGGATTCGCCATCAGAGAGTAGCAGTCTGAAACTTTCCCATGTATTACTATAATCAGCAACTTCTAGACCACTTAATGTATTGAATGCACCATTGGCTGCTGTACAGTTCACTTTACTGGCATGTCCATTCAAGCCGTTTTCAGTTTTTGCATCCATCACCATTTTCACATGATCAGCCAGGTGAACTTGGACAAAAATGTGACCACGCTCGGTGAACTAAAATAAAATTAAAAAAATATATACAATCAAATGGTTCTATTTGATTGCAAACTAGTCTGTTTCTTAATTCTTAGGAATTTCACAATCTATAAATTGAACAGTGATACTATTTATATGATGACTTGGCACAGAATCATAGAATTATTTTCATTTTGGCTAGAGGGTACACATTGCATGATAATACAATATACTTACTTTCACAGAGTTTCCAACAAGATTTGTGATTATTTGCCGAAATCTCCCAGGATCTCCCACGAGAATACTAGGAACCCTGTCCGAAACATAGACAGCAAGCTGCATTTGACAAGAAAGAAAACAGAATAGGAAGTAAAAATGTTAATTATCAAATTCCAATACAGCACAGAATCAATCAACTTCATTCTTTAAATGATCCGCTTATTGGAGGATTTATGAATCAAAACATGTATCTAAAATTTTAACTGAGTAAAAGATGTTAAACTGACCTCAATTCCTTTTTCTCTTGATGTTACAGAAAATAAAGATATGACATCATCTAGTATGGATCGTAGGTCAAATGGTACTGACTCAATCTCCAACTTTCCAGCTTCAATTTTTGCACAATCAAGTACTTCGTTTATTAGTGAGATCAGTGCTCTACCACATACTTGAGCGGTTTGTGCATAATCCTTCTGAGTTGAATTTAGGTCTGTATCTAAAAGCATATCAAGCATTCCTGACAAAAAAAAAAAAAATAGGCCACATTTAATTTCCAAAAATTAAATCGTTGCTCTATGCTACAGAAACAAAGTTTCAAGCTTACCAAGGACTCCATTCATAGGCGTTCTGATTTCATGGGAGACGGTGGCAAGAAACTGAGAAAACAAAACTAGTTCAGATGGACTATTTGGACATAAACATTAGTATAAATCAAAACCAAAAAAAAAATCACCTGAGATTTAGCAACATCTGCAGCCTCTGCTTGCCTTTTAAGCTCTTCCATTTTCCGAAAATCCTCCTTAACATTGTCATAGTGGCTCCAAGCAGCATAACCTATATATCCTGCTAACATAAAGATCACGAAAATGCCAGTTGGTGTAGTGATGGATGACAACGAAACTGGAGGCTTCTTGCGGTACCTGAAAGGTAACACAGCATTAAGCCCATGAAAGCAAGACTCAGAATAATCTCAGGTTGGAACTGCACTCCAATCAAGCATTACCTGCAGTTCATTTCATGTTTTCTAAATGGATCTCCAAAATCGAGCATACTGACATGAGAAGGGGACATGTGACCATCAGGAGGATGGATTCCATACATTAGTAAGGGTTCACATGAATTTGTTACATCATATACATTCACAACAATTTCCTGATTCCCAGCAAGCTGGCGCAACAGATTTTCCACTAGAGATTCAACATCAAATGCTCCTCCAAGATACCTGTTTGTAAAGGTAACCAAACTACTTAAACCAAGACAATGTATAATTATTTAACAAGTCAACTAGCAGAAAAGCTACCATTTCTCTTAATTAATTGATATTTACAACTATGTGCTAGCGTCAAACATATTAATTACAACAAAGAACTAGAAAGTACTTGCTTGTATTAAGGTATCTACAACACAAGGTCCATAACAAGGCTGTTGATTAACATTTTGAAAACAACTCAAATATGCCTATGTCAGTTCAGCATATACACATTCAATAAGTATGCAATCTGGATGCCATTAATTTCTGAAAGAACCCACTAATTTAGGTTAAATACCACAAACTAATGGATAACAACAACTGTTATCAATAAAAATTGCATCTCACCCTGCAGTTGCCTTCGCGCGTTCTTCAGCTGTTGCATCAAAAGGAAGACCTGATAGATATACAGGAAATGTCAAAACTACTCCAAGATGGTTAGACTCCAATAGCCTGAAGGGTCTTGTAAGAACAGCTTTGCCAGTGGCTCTAGCCCTCAAGATATTTTCACGATCCTCCTAAAAGTAGAAAGAAATAAAATCAACTTTGGAACTGAAAATCAGAGGGAAATAAATATAAAGAGAGAAAAAAAAAACCTCTCCGGACATCATGTCAAGGGCTTCAATGTAGGAAACAGTTTCCTGCGAGTATATCACAGGAGCATACTCATCTTGGATAGGAGATGGTTCCCGTTTCATGGTCTTGATTGTCCAACCCTGCTGATTCTCAAACAGTTGTCTGTCAGGATGTATAACTCGTTGTGCATAGGCCACTCCATTCAATAATGGCCGCTCGAAAGATGTCCTTGCTGTATACTCAGCAAATGTCTCCTGAAAGCAAGTTTTTAATCCGCATAAACTCACGTATCCAAAACTACCAAGTAAAATGTAAATAAAGCAATTCCTATAATAGGAAATAAAAGAAACATGGACCAGATTGCTGAATTCGGAAGGTAATTGAGCAACAGACATTGGAAAAGATAGAACATTTCAAGCTAAAAGAACATATGACGCCATGAAAACCAACGAATTTGAACAAAATTAAAGAACAGTACAGAAGAAGAAAACGAAAGACAAAATTTGTGATCATTCACAATTTGTAATAAGGTATGACAGACCCATTGATTACACATGTAAAAAAATATGTCTGATAAATGGAAGAATGAAAACATAAATATTGCATAAATGGGAATCTAAAGTCATACCAAATGATATGAATGTCGAACAGAAAACAAAATGAATCATGAGAAAGAAATTCGTCAAACCTGATCAAGGGCTGGTGGGTCTTTCTGGTAATGAAAGGTAGATACAAGAATCGCTAGAGCGTGCACATGATTGACACTCACAGCAAACTGCTCCTGCAGCATCCTTGCCCTCTCTTCGCACATGCTCGTTAACATCTCCTCTGCCTTTCTCATACTTTCTGTTCTCATGTGACAATGGAAACCTATGCAAAACCCTATCGAAAGCATCACCCACATCGCCATCATCACATTTCTGTTCCACCACCACATATTTTCAGCTACCGCTACTACTTCCAAGCCCATCTCACGAGTCCAACACCCAATCTCGCCTCTCCCTTTCTCTTTTTGGCTCCAGTATGCACAAAGAGGTAAAAGAGACTCACTTGTTATTCTTCGCTCTTTCCCTTTTAAGGATGAAAGAGTGAGTTTGGTGCCTCCATTCTCAAACTCCTCCCTCAACAAATTGATCGCCACCAGGCACTTGGGTAAAAAGAAAAGCTCGCAGATCCCGGACAGGGGAGATGAGTGAAAGAGAGGGGGAACACAACTATTAAAAAAAAGTCGCACCTTTCTGTTCAAATCTCTGGGGCTCTGGCTGGGGATTACGGACAAAGCCAGAGGAAGCGCACCTATTCTTAGATATTAAACAAACAAGAGAGCTGGCGAGGATAACAGCGAAGCAAAAAAGAAAGTGAACTCTTTGGTGGAGTGCAGTGCAATGAAGGCGAGAAGATATTGAAGACAACTCTCCTCTCGAAGCAACAACTGAATCGAATTTCTGGATTTTCACGAGATATGCGGCGATTAAACTAATTATTTCCTTTCTGGATTATCTCACTATTTTATTCCCTAAATCTCATCCACTTGGCCCACCGATTTCTTTACCAATTGCTGGCCGCCTTCAACCCCCTACTTCCCTCTCCTCCTCCTCCTCCTCCTCCTGATCTCCAGTCAGCAGATTGGGGGAAGAATCGAGGTACTGAAAAAATAATAACTCTTCTACTTTCGCCTTTACATTGATCAAAAAAGGTTCTTCTTTCTCGCCAATTCTAATTCAAGATCCAAATTTTTCCCCCCCCTAGTCCGTGGAAATCTGGAGTCGAATAGGTATAAGAAAACATTATACCCAGCTACGATTCAGCTCGAAAGCGGGACTGTCAAGCTCGTTCACATCCAGCAAAAGCTCCTTCGAATACCAAGTTGTTTTGCTTCCCGTTTTCAACCACACCTTGTATAGGTGAAGAGTGAACTCGAATTACCAATTCTGCGGAATCCAGCGTGAGCAAGTGGGGCATGGTGTACAGCACCGGGAAGAGCGTTTACCCACCTTCGGCCATGGATGACGGGGAGGGAAAGGGAATCAATCTCTCGACGTCAGAGATCTACATTGAAGGATCAGGGATTGCTCAGGTTTATTTCTGTATCAGCCATTATGGTTTACCGTCTTCCGTCCGCGGAAAACAGGACGAAATAAAAGGCGGAAAAAAAATATGGAGAAAAAAACAAAAATATCGCTGTCCGAAAGATTTCGAAGGACGGGCACCTCACTTACAAAGATCGAAGAGCCATGAAACTACTAAAATGCCCTCATCTAACTTACCTCCTTTGAAATACCGTGCCTTGCTGTTTTGGGTAATATGGTCATTTAAGTATTTGTTGCCTTTTCTAGTGTGGTAGTGGACTCTGCCGGACTGCAATTCGCCTGCAGTGGACAAAACACAAACCACCAACTGTGCAAGTCCAAACTCAAAATCGCGAGGCGAGTTCGTACAGCCCAAGTAAACAGCGTCAGTTTCCTGAACGGTGAATGCTCACCGACAGGCGATTATGAAGAACCTTTGTGTTTTTTTTTAATACCGGTTTGTTCCCCGGGTGCCTCGACACAGTGGCAGTTATTTGTTTCCTCGAACCGGCCCAAATTGACTAAAACACCCGCAACTCCGTGGGCTCCATTGCTCCAGATTTGACGCACTACCGATGCGCCTATTGGCCAGATACAACATGCCCCACCTGGTCAGACCCCATCCTGACCAATGGTTCTGGACCATTCTCTGTCGGCTTCTATTCAGCGGCAGCCAATCGCGCACCGTAAGGACGGTTATATCCCCATATGGGATGAGAATATGACAGGAGTAGTCAGTTATTCCGCATCAAAAAAGGGACAGAATTGTCTAATGACGTCACGGTTGTGGTGACTCGGTGGTGAATAGCGAGAGGCACGGACCGTGGTCCATTGCTCCCGTAGAGCGACCACATGGCTTTCTTTAGATTACATCAATAATCAATAATAATAATTATTATAATTATTTCGGTGATGAACGACGTGGAGGGCCGGTCACAGGAAGCCGATCAGCAGCAATCAATGTCGATGAGATGGACACTGGAGACAGGTCAATCTGCGAGGTTTAACACGAACGTTAAAGGAAACCCACCGGAAGAATTCCGGTGGAAACCCCTCCGACGCTCAAGTCAGGCCCAGAAAGAGAGAAAAGTTGCGAAAAGAGAACTTCGATGATCTTTACCTAGGGATGCCCTCCTTTATATAGAGGCGGCAGATGTCTTTTCTCCAATATTAGGGTTGACTTGGTCTTTTCTCCGAGGTTTTAGGAACATGTCAAGAAAGAAAACATAATCCTTGAATATTTCTTTTATGACCTAGTCAAATATTTATTATTAAATATCCACATAATAAATATTTTCCTAAAACGATCGAATCTCCCCCTGTTTTAGTAATAAATACCGGAATTCTCGAGAGAGGATTGTGCGAACCTTCTATGAGAGGGCTCACACTCTTAATTTGAGGGGTTTTTCTTAATATTTGCTCGAGAGGTACTTGGGATTTCTGGGTCCGAGAGGTACTCGGGACTTTCTGTGTCCGAGAAGTACTCGGGGCTTTTTGAGCCCGAGAGGTACTCGGGACTTTCTGTGCCCGAGAAGTACTTGGGACTTTCTGAGCCCGAGAGATACTCGGGACTTTCTGAGCCCGATAGGTACTCGAGGCTTTCTATGCCCGAAAGGTACTCGGGACTTTCTGGGCCCGAAATCTACTCGGGACTTGTCTGACTCAGCCCTTTCTGTCAGATGTTTCTCCCCCCCCTATAATATCCGGATCAATAATAATAATAATACAGTGCATTTAAATAATTATTTTTTTATTCAAAAACGATACAGTGCGTTAAAACATATGGCATAAAAGAATGAATATGAACAATGGCTCAGCAATGGAAGTTTCAGCTCACGAGCCACTCTGCAAGCAGATGTTGCCGCTGCAGCAAAAGTGATTCCCTTATTTCATGATGCGATACATCAGACTTTTTTGAATTGTATCAGACTCACTTTTTTTATTTATTTTCAATTGATTTGGGCCTTCTCACAAATGCTTTATATTATTTATAGGTGGGAGAGATATTATTATTATTATTTCATCATCTTTCTTTCCTTGTTTGTTTTTGTGTGAATAGGGAAAAGGAATTGGAAAATCCTAGTGATGGCATAAAATCTGATGAAAAGATAAGATTTTTAATCCATCGACTAAGTTATCATGATGGATATGCCCACTTTATAGAAATATTGAAGGAGACTGGTGGCAGTCAAAGGCTTTCACTGTGATTTTGTGCTATGGGAATTATGACATGTCCTAATATATGTGTTTTTTAATATGTGGTTTGATTAATGAGTCAAAATCAAAAGTCCCAAATTAAGTAAATAACAAAAAAAAAACATTATTTCCATTATTTTTTATTAAAAAATTTAAAATGAAGCCCGTTAAATATTGTAGATAATTATTACAAATTACTAGATAATTATTACCGTGTGTAACATTTAATATAATATTATTATAATACTAGTAATCACGCACACGCATTGCATGTGCAATAAATACATGAATATGATAAATTAAACTTAATAATGATGCACCGAGCCCATGTAGTAGTAACGCA
>JBBPFQ010989694.1:0-10905 GCA_037974815.1 Kaempferia elegans | reverse complement strand
GATCCTGCTCCGATCCTGCTCCGATCCTGTTACGATTCTACCGATTCTGTTCCGATCCTACCGATCCTACCGATCCTACTACGATCCTACTGCAAAACTCGATTCTGCACGATCCTGGATCGATTTGGCCTGTAGGATCGCGATCCTGTACCATCCTACGATCCAGGATCGCGATTCTACAAACATTGGTCCCACGCTCTCAATCGCCCACACCATTATTTTGTTTACGACCCTAATAATTCTTCACAAAAGCTCAACCAAATCATGAATATCCAACAAAATGCCTAAGGGATAAAAAAAACCAGAAATATAGAATAAAATAAAATTTATCCACTGAATGCTGCCATAAAGATTTGCATCCATTTATTTGAATGCCACAGGGTAAAGCATCCACGAGTTACAATTACACACCATCTAGCAAATCCACACTTAAAAATCATAACTTTAGACTAATCATCTACTGATAGATCAATAGGATTAGGATTTGCATGTTCTAAGTTCTAACCCAAGAAAAGCCCGACTCCGGTAAGCACAATGGAGTGTCTCAAACATGTTACTGAAATTTAGCCAACTTACAGCGATTAGTATTCTTCGCAAAGAAAAATAGTTGAATACGATGCGCCAAACCAACAAAGAGCAAAGAAAAATCAAATATAATCAAGCATATGCAAGCAATGACAGATTGTGCTTTCTGAGACAGAAATGTGTATGAACTGAAGAGAAGCAGATGCTCCTTGATGCTTCATCTCTCCAAATAGAACCAGATACGCAGTGAAACATCTCGTGAAATTAACAACAGCAGTAGAACCAGCGACTGCCATTGCCCAGAGCCCGAAGAAAAGATGGTGGCCTCTCCGACTATTAAAACTCTTTCTACAACATGTCTACCGGACAAGCTTGTGGAAGATAAAGCAGCGCTGGTGAGAATTATCAACATCACAAGAAGTAGTCTGGAGTTTTCCGAGTAGTTTCAGGCTCAATTTGCCGTGGGGCTGGATCAAACTGAAGGAAATTTTGTTCCATGTTCTCCCCAATCTCCATTATAGCTGCTGTATTACCGCAGCGGTAACAGTAGTTCGGTGCACTAAATACTGTGACAACATTATTACCCTGCATCAAAACCAAATTAAAAACAAAAGAATAGTAAGCTTGATGAAACTTTGGAACTGAGATGATGTGGTAGGAGAACAATTATATTCAACTGTACAGTTAACGATGACATAACCTCTTCCATGACACTGTCGACTTAGACAACTTGCCGAACCATAATGTCTCCTGTTAGATCTTGTCTTTCTGGGTTTTTTTTCCCCCCAATATTCAGTGTTTTTTTTTTGACATGTAGGTGATGGTTGTGTTTCTAAGAATCTACTAACAGAGAAGTATCTCATAATTACAATTGCTAGATAAACAACATCACAAAACTAACTACTTGTATCAGAGCTGTCCTAGCATGGTCTATGTCCTCTTTCAAGTACATTCAAACTCGAATTTAATGAACTGCATACCATATGTCCATGGTCAAGGTTGGACATAGGTTAATCAGTATTTACAAACAAGGGAAGTTCCTATCACACTACCAGAATCAGAACACAAACACATCACGTTTGCTTATAACTTTCATACAAGATGGAAGCAAAGAACAGCTTCTATAATATTTTGCGTGCTTCAGTGGTGGAGCCCAGTAGCTTCTATGAAACAACAAAATGACTTGACTACAGCACTGGGTTTCGACATGAGAACGATAAGAAAAATAGAATATGTAGACTGAATTCTATGCATACCCTCTTGTGTTATGTTTTGAAAAATTCAAGTACAAAAGAAACACTCTCCCACCACCATTTCACAAGTTTTCAAAATTTGACCAAGTAGATTGAAAATTTCATTTGCATAACCTTTTGATATGTACACTTCCCAATCTTAACGGTGATCCCAAGTAAGGTTTTCTTCCTCACAAAGAATCACGTTTGATTTGGGTTCCAATTTTTAATTTTTTTTTATCAATTCATTGATAACTGAAATAATTGAATCAGTTCTTTCCATATAATTGAGATTTGAATCAATTTTCCTTATGAATGATTTCCAGCTCAATCTTTTCTGTTCAAACCAAGTTAGTCTTTGATTTGGGTTCCAATTTTTAGTTTTTTCATTGATAACTGAAATAATTGAATCAGTTCTTTCGATATAATTGAGATTTGAATCAGCTTTCCTTATGAATGATTGCCAGCTCAATCTTTTCTGTCCAAGCCAAGTTAATCTTTGATGCTTTTATTTGTTTCCAAATAAACAGAGGTACCGTGTGGACATATTTCAAATACTATCCCTTGTTGTGCGAGCAACAAGATAGATATTTATTTCCAAAAATACATTGTTTGCCATAATTGTAAATTCCAATAACTTAACATAATAAAAAGGCTTGGGTATGAGTATCAAACAATAGCATGAATTTAAGTATCTAACGTGGTTAATAGGAGTGTCCAATGTCAATTTGAGCGTCCATACCGACATGTTCATCTCCAGCATGGTTACATGGCTTAGCTGAAGAGTCAAAGAATCAAATCCTATTGGCAATAGGGACATAGTGCTACAAAGAAGGTAACAAACTATTTGTAGATGAGATTGTCGACAGATTAAACAGAGAGCTTGAATAGTGGAGAAAAGCTTCAGAAACTAACAGCATCCACGTCAACTACCCTATTCAAAGATTTTACTCTAAATTTTGGATAAGGTAGCTAAAAAACCTGTACATTAGCTACCCTATTGATTCCCTAAATTTAGATTTTATGAATAGTAATTCTCTAAATTTAGGAAATAAAATGCTTACCCTAAAAATAAAATAATATTTTCTTTCCATCTCTCTCCTTCCACTCATTCTTTTCAATCTCTCTCCTTCCACTCATTCCATAAATATAATAATAAAAAATAAAGATAATGAAAATTTTAGGGTAGCTAATGCAGTATGTGGTGAAAAGAGATTCTCTAAATTTAATAAAGTATGTGATTTACCCTAAATTTTAAAGAAATTTTAGGAAACATGATGTGGATGCTATAAGAATTTTAAGTTAAAAATGATTTAAAATGGAATATAAAAAATGTATTGTTAATAATACACTAGACCGTTCCCCGGGACATCGCATTAGCGGAAACTTCGTACATCAGGCTGCCTCTTTAATAATGCAGAAAAAAACTCAGAGCTAGAAAATAATGAGAATAAAATATTCTTGCCAACTACAGTAATATTTTTTAGTCCAAACAATGTTCTTCCATAAACAAGGATTTTATTCCATATTTGTCTCAAGCGTGGCAAGTTTTGTTAATTCCAAATTTAATCTAATCGGGTGTCCACTTGAGCGCCTAGAACTAAATCCGACCAGGAAATCTTGAAGTTAAATTTCTGAGTGATGTGGAAACCTTGTTTTGATTGCTAAGTGATTTTTCATGCTTATTTACAAGGTTGCACGTATTTATAAATATTTAATTCCACAATTTGGAATTAGATAAATAATATGCATCCAAAAAACAATCAAGCTGAGTCATATAAGTTCCTCTCCTGAGCAGTGCAAGCAAAAATTAAAGCTAGTTTTATTAGTTTCTTAAAGGAATAAGCACATTTTGTTGATTGCAGAAGTTAATAAACTGCCACTTATATACTTCTTTCTCTTGCAGCATTTTTGTTTTTTTATTTGTAGAAATTATTATTTTTATGTGATATGCTTCTGTAGCAAGCTCAGTTATCTTCAGAAATAAGAATGTATCACTCTTTACTATTTAATGAATGAACTATTTCTATCGTGTGATATGTTTCTATGGCAAGTTCTGTCATTGCAATGTCAATTGTTCCAGAACTAAGAAAAGCATTTGTCACAGTTTACAGAGGCTGATTGTTTCTGTAATATCATATGCTTATGAGAATTACTTTTCCAACTTGCTTTGTTATCAGCAAAAACATGTAAAAAATTGATATATCCATGAAAATAACCGGTACAAGGCTTTTCACTTAATTGATCAACATGTATCTAAAAAATTGCTAGAATATCCTATGAATTATTATATCCATAATTTCTGAAGGTTTTGGCAAATCTTAGGGGGCGTTTGGTTTACATATTTTCTATTTTCATTTTCTAGAAATCGCGCATTTTCTAAAAAATAGAAAATGACTTTTTGACATTCTCTATTTTTTCAGAAAATGCTATGTATTTTTTTAGAAAACAAAGATGAAAAATACAAACCAAACACTATTTTCTAGAAAATACGCGTTTTCCATAAAATGAAAATAGAAAATATGCAAACCAAACGCCCCCTTACTGTTTTCCAATCTATGCTAAATAAGCGATGATCATGATTCTTAATTCCAGAATCAACCAGCACCCACCCAGAATGCAAGTAGATAGAGATCCGTAAGTAACTTGGTCGATTATTGATCGAGAAACAAAGAATAAATGTGTTGCCATTCAGAAAACCAGATTTCCATAATGAAGTTATCTAATTATTGTATATGATAAGTCTATACGTTTCAATTTCCTGATAGGTAGCTAACTTTCTTAAAAGTCATTACTAAGTCTGCCATTGGAGTACTAACTACTGTTCCCAGTAAAAACACAAGCAAGACAAGAATTTTACTCACCTGGCACCAATTATAGCCTTCCATGACAAGTTGGTGGGCTCTGGCCACCATTGTGAGTCCATTTGTATTGTTAAATTGTTGGGCAATGTCCTGCCCAAATGTATATCCTGCTCCCCTTGGTGATATGCCCCATCCACATCTATCATCTGGATCAGACCAGAGAAGATCACACATAGGACCTTCATGTGGAACCTATAGAGCAGACAAAAGGTACAATATGTAAACAAATTTAATGGTCACAGACAGTAACAATGCTATTCGTGAAATCATCAAAAGAAAAAAAAAATAATGAGAATTATGGACCATAACGAGTTTTTATAGCAATATTCTAGCTGGTTTTCAATGAATATGGAAATTAAAAAAAAAACATAATGTAAAAAATTTCAAAAACATGAACAATTCTGATCACTGCAAAAAAAATACAAGACCAAAACTCCTACTGTCGAGCAAGGACAAGAATCACATCCCACATTTGGAAGTAAAGTCTTTAATGAATAAAATGCTTCATTCTTAAGTTTTTTTAATAGCTTTTCTTATCTCATTCATTGAACAAACTTATTTTGTTCCTTTCATACTTTGTTCACGTTTTTTAATTTTTGTCACAGTAATTTGAAGCCCACCTATCATCATCCAATAAGGTGAATACTTAAATTTTTGGGACATGGATATTGATACAGATATTGACAAGCATGATTAATAAAGCATCTTGCTAATGTGTCTTAACTAATCTAATAATACCAGAATAAGTGCCCAACAATAGACGAGAGTATTAGTTCTTGTAGTATCAAAGCAAGATTGGCCTCATATTTTCCATTATTGAAATGGTTAAATATCAAATTGCCAAGGACAACTGACACTGCAACGAACCTGGTTACACAATATGGATACTATTAGGTCTGAAAGCTTTGATGTGATTGATTATCATATGATGTATAAGTAGAAGGACCATGAGTTGATGAACTTTGATAAGTTTTAGATGAGTTTTTATAACTTGGAAGGTTATTGATTATGTGGTGTAAGATTTATATATGTAGTTGCATACTTATATTGTATAGTTATAATATATAATTATATAGTTTTTGTGATGTCTTTAGTGAACCCAAATTACATATTTTGAGAAATTATTTGAAATGGACATTAATTAGCTATAATTTGGGTTTATAATGCATAAAGTGGGATGCATCGAGTTTAAATGTGTCTCGCTTTACTTGGGCTGAAATCAAGCAATGTATTGTCTGATAGGAGCAATACATGAGATCATGTCAGCTGGTTGTGTTTTCAGCATATGGACAGAATGCTTTCCCCCCATGTTGATCAAAATGGGTTGGAATGTTAAACTATGGTATTGCTGGTATGAATATATAGGAGAATCCTCAAATTAATGCAATGGGAATGACAATTGATATGAATATTACTAAAAATATAGCTTAGCATATAATTCAACAGAGGATAAGAGGCATGAAACTGACCCCAATAGGATAGACTTACAAAGCTTGATGTAAATGACAACGAAAATGATGACTATATACTACAGATTGTGGAGATGCTATTCAAATTTAGCCTCTGTCTACAAACCAACCAAACTTTTGGCAGAGATTGTAATTTCCTTTGGCAGCAGTAATACAATGGACAAAGCCATCCTGTTGATGCCCGATGTATGCTTACCTCCTGAATGCGATTGAGAGCGCGGATATTATCTAATGTGTCCAGGGATGGGGAGAGACCACCATGCAAACAAAATATCTAAAACAGAAAACAACTTATCATAAACTGAACATCAATAAGTTGGAGCTTAAAAGGATTTAGAGCATACTAGAGAAGGAACTAAACCTGATTCTCTATAAGAGCCGTAAGGGGTAAGTAATCAAATAGATCAGTAAAGAACTTCCACACATTTGCATTTCCATACTTTCTTAAGCATTCATCATAAAATCCATACCTGAAACCAAAGCTGATAGTCATAATGAAAATCATTTGCAGTAGCTGCATGGATGCTACAAACTCAAATAACAACAAGCCAGTTTCCCAACTATTTTGGAATTGGTTTAATGGATTGATCCTGTCATTATGCTAAAAATAGAGATATTCTTAAATTAAGTTCTAGAAAAATTACATTCACTATAGATCCAAATGGTTATTAAACATAGTCAGAGTTTAACCTAGTTGGACTTGGATAGTGTTTTGTATGTATTCATTGCATTAGAGAAGAATGAGAAGATATTATTGAAATTAAACTAAACAAAGAATAGAAACTCTAGAAGACAAAGGATAAGATAAAGAGTGAAGCTAAGATAAGAGCATTGAGAATAAAGGCTAAAGCTGACATAAAGAATGAAGTTAAGATAATAATGTTGACGATAAAGGATGAGATTAAAGCATAAAATTGTAGTTAATGAGGTAGTGTATTGAGGATAAGGAATAAGATGGAGATAGAAAGTAGCATTGGATGGATAAAGGGCATTGAGGATAAAGGGTAAGCTTGAGATAAAAAATGAAGTTAGTTGAGATAAAAGTGAAGTTAATATAGACAAAAGAGAATATCTCGCTGAGATAAAGTGTAAAGAGATTTTTTTCAGAGAGGCTTGGTTTTGTTAGTATTAAGAAATATGAGCTTAGGGCCTTAAAGTTATGGGAAATAGACCATATCTTATCAACAAAAATCTATCACTTTTATATGATCTTATCAGCAAACAGCCAGACGATATCATAGGAGACTGATTTATCTGGTGGTAAAAAGCCAGAAGAGAAAATTTCATGTGATTAAGGTACTATGAACAAAGGAACACCATTTCCAACCTCAAATCATTTCTGGCATTGTTTCTTACAGGTGAAAGATTATCATCTTTGCAATTCCCACAATCTGCATTCAATTAGTCATCTCAACTGAATATAGTCGACCTTTATTTTATTCTCCCAAACAAACCTTACCACAGCACACTATTTACATATCAATCCAACAAAGTAGAATGACTTATGTATAGTGTATACATCATAGCAATAAAACCGTTTTTCTGAATCTAAAACAATCGGATCATGTCATCAAATAAAAATGTGGATCACAAGGTTCAGTTGCACTAAATTTATGTAACACAGAAAATGGATGTATAAAGTACAACAAGCCAACAACCATATTAAGTGAAACTGAATCAACCATAAGCCTGTCATATCTTAATAATCAGTGTGAGCAAAAATCCTGCTGTAATGAATCATTTAGCTGATAGTAATAGTAATCTCATATTTGCAAAATAGTTATAACTCAAAATATGTTAAAATTGGATAATGTATACACTCTTATACGATTATACCAAACCATAAATGAAGTTCAGAAAACATAATCATTGTAAAACAATCAACTCAGAATGGATCTACTTAATGTAATGCTATGAGAACAGATAATTTGCTTATTTTATAGACGTAAACACTATCAATTCTTCCAATCAATTGGACATTATGGCAAACATCAAGATCACAAGCTGTTAATTACATAAATTTGGAAAGGAACTGCACTTCGAGTCATGTACGTGAGCCAGACAAACCTTGAATTAACTACAACCATCAGAGAAAACATTTTACATATTAAAATAATTAAAAAAAAATTATCATTATTCCTAACATTAAAGTTAGCATCTCCTTGAGCCTAAAAACTTTGAATTTACTATTGTCTAAACTGATGCAGAAGCAAATAAATGAGATCACCAAAACCCTGTCATATGCCTTAACAAATCATGAAACCTATACAAAAAATATCCATCCTGTTTAGGAAACCAGTCAAAGTCAAAATAGCTAACTTAAGAAAACACTACCTATATCATATGTTTCTAACAACATGATTTTGGTAAAAATTAAAGACCACGTGGGCAAGTTTTGTTAACAAGAACTTTTATTTATTTTCTACTTATATTATTCAGCATGTGAGTGCAAATATTTTACATATTTAGATAGTTAATGATTTACATATTAAAATAATTACAGAAATTTGACAATTATAGCTACAATACTTTAGAAGGATATTAGTATGCTTTAAAAAATTATATATAACGAAAATGAAAAAAAAAAAAAAACAGCAACAGGGTGGAACAATAAAATGATTAAAAAATTTTATGTACATGCTTTGCTGTCAACGTTGATACATGGCCTCGCATGTATGTTTATGCACCAGAAACATCAGTGCTAAAATTTGGGATCAGGCAAATTCACTTGCATATACAGCTACAGATGCAAGATCAATTAGAAAAAAAAAATGTATAGATAATAGTAAAAAAACAAAATCCTATGAGAAATGTCAAAATTCCACAGACGAACAATTTTTTCATTTACCCAGAGTTAAGGGGGTTAAAAATCTTCTATGACAATAACTCAGCAATACGAACTAGTCATGTGACTTAAGTGAAAATCCAATCCAATAAAAAGGATAAGGTCATGATAAAGAGATTTCTTTATCTATGATCAATTATATTTGTTCAAATATAAATAGAATGGCGATAAAATGAATGAAATAACTAGTAAATCAAATAAAGATTTGTGTTGGATATCCAACACAAAACAAAACAGAAATTTTGATAAAATAGGGAAGAGATAGACAGGTTTATTCAATCAATAAAGGATAAACAAGATTAATCTCTTGTTTGCTGCTGGATTCCTATAACAATAAAATGTAAATTTTAGTATGGAAATAACATAAAAAGGACAAAATATACAACAACAACAACAACCAAACCTTTTCTGCTACAAAAAGGACAAAATATCAATAATAAAATATATCAAAAATAAAATTGTAGGTAAATAATTGGCAATGTTCCACTAACAAATTCATTGTTCTTAATATCTTTCTTGTACACGTGATAAGCACTGGTAGCTGCTACTTTGAGGTAATAACCAAAGCTTACAGTATCCTTTATGCTAGGGTTTCAATGCCTGAGAATAAGATGTTCCATTACCGACCAACATAGCATGTGTTGGTACAAGGTGACTAGTTGGCACCAAACAAAAGGAAGGGACCAAAGTGGAAGATTGATAACACCCTTTTTGAGCTTATATTTTGGTTGAATTTGGATTGATTATTAAGCTAATTGTGCTTGTAATTCATGTAATTAGGTTGTATTTGTAATTTGGATATTTTCAGTGACCTAATTGTAATTTCCTTATTTTTGCATGATTTATCACTGATTATTTGCATTTTGCCTGGTAGGAAATTGGCACAAGATGGCTCAAGTCAAGTCAACCAAGTCAAGAATTAGGGTCAATTTGGGTTCAATTCCTTAATTTAAGGATAAATTGGGTTCAAATTTCCTTGAACCGAACCTGGATTGGACTTAATTCTTGACCCAAGCTCAACTAGATCAACCTAAACCCTAATCCTATGAACCTAGCCCAAATGGAGGTGAACCGGACCAGGAATTGAACTGAACCAGGTGTCATTGGGCTGAACCGGATGTTAAACAGTGAAATAAACCCGGTTTATTTGAGAAAACCCGGGATTTAAAACCTCACAGATCGCGATTTGAGAATTCGACCAGCACTATAGATCGCGCACTTCTCTTCTTCTCCGGCGAGATCCCGGGTCCATTTCTTCTTCCTTCAGATATCAAATGCTAGTCTCTTCATTGGAAATGATTCCTCCAGCATCAACGTTTCTTCTCTGGCAATTTTGAACCTCCGGCGTGAGATTTCTGCCAGCGACAACTGGATTGGAAGCTTCTCTGGTCCAGCTTGATTCAGAGGAGTTCCTTTGATTCAACGCTTCTACCTCATTCCAGCAATCTTCTAAGGGCATACTTGGATGATTGTGATCTTCTACAGAGCAATCCTCATCACCTTCTTCATCGATCAAAGGAGCTCAGATCCGGCGTTCTTATCTTCGGTGGCGGACAGTTAGGTTTGGCACAGGCAATTGGAGGTGGTTCTCTAACATCCTGAGCTCGAATTGCGCTAAGTTGAGGTGTGGAAGATATTCCGGTGCTGATTAGGAGATCTCTTGATCGGGTTCTTGAGTGACACCAAGAAGAAGTCCTTGTGGTTGTATTTGGGTGAAGAAGGATTCTAGTTCAGCTAGATTACATTTCATGCTCTAGATTTTACTTCCTTACTGTTACATTCAGAATTCAGATATTTAGGTTTAATGAGATGCAATTTCATTTTCAAATTCGTACTAGTTTCTTTTAATTGCTCTAGAGATTAGCTTGTCAATTCAATTTCATGCTTAGTGTCATTTTCTTTACAAGATTTCGGTTTCTATCTTGCAATTAGGGTTAGAATTTCGATTAGTACAGTAGATTAGTTTATTT
>JBBPFQ010989583.1:0-10906 GCA_037974815.1 Kaempferia elegans | reverse complement strand
ATGTCATTTGCATCATATGCATATTTATTTTGGATTGCATTTATTGATATATGCTTGTTGCACTTTGATTGCTGCATTTTGGTGGTTGCATATGTTTGTCATGCATACAGGATACATGTGTATTTGGTCTGACGACCCTACGCCATTGGTATTGTTTACTTCCCTTATGTCAGATTAGGGTACTCTGGTATGTACAGCTCTTTCGTAATTCCAATTTGCTACATTCCCTTTTTCTGTTTAGGAGATTGTACTGCATGATTATTATGATAGCTTTAATTTACTCTGCATATCTAATGATAACCGCTTTGTCCTTTTGGACTCACACCGTTGATATTTATATTTTCAGGTTGATGCTGTCGGGAGAGTCCAGTTGCCAGTCCCTCCATTTCGCTAATGGTTTCTGTTTGGTCTCTTTCGTTTTAGTTATACTTTTTATATATCTGTGATGAGTTCCTTGGTTGTTTTTATTTTCCGCTGTGGTGGTTTCCGTTTGTAGTGGAGTAGGTTTCTGGATTTGCGATGTTTTCTTTCGTCAGTAGTGGAGTAGGATATTAAACTACGTGGTTGTGCTTATTCCTTCTATTTATATATAAACTGCGTGGATTTCTTATTTAATTATTGTATTATGTTCCGGCTGTGTGGGCGAGGTGTTGGATGAAATGTATTCTTGAATCATATTGTCACTTGTACAGGGGAGATGTTGCTGGATTTTTGTCTGGCAGGGACCCCCTCGGGGCGTGACATGTTGACTCATATCTATCGACATTTGTGCCACCGCAGTATCACCATTAGTGAATATCTCAAGAATATTATTCACATAATGGGACTGACTAAGAAGGAGTCATTCTATTGTTTTAAGAATTTTAATTCCTAGAATCACATCAGTTAGACCTTTGTCTTTCATGTCAAACCTTGAGTTCAACATATCTTTAGTGGGTTTGATTATCTTATCATTATTTCCAATGATAAGTATGTCATCTACATAAAGTCATAAGATAATATAATCATTTTTTTGTAGATTTCATGTAGATATATTTATCACATTAATTGATTTTGAATCCACATTCCATCATGACATTATCAAATTTCTCATGCTACTACTTTAGTATTTGTTTCAAGTTGTATAATGACTTCACCAATCCAAAAACCTTGTTTTCCTCCTCTAGAATAGAAAACCCTTCAGGTTGTTCTACATAAATTTCTTCTTCTAAATCCTTATTTAGAAATGTTGTCTTTACATCCATATGATGTATTTCTATATTTATAGAGCGGTGATAGCCAACAATATTGTAATGTAAGTTGTTCTTGACATCGAAGAATAATTATTAAAGTAATCAAGACCTTCTCGTTGTTGGTATCCTTTGATTACCAATCTAGCCTTATACTTACCAATTGTGTCATATGATTTAATTTTCTTCTTGAATATCCACTTACAACCTAGTGGTTTATTTCCTGGAGGAACATCCATAAGTTTCTAAGTGTGATTTTACAAAATAAAATTCATCTCAGATGCAATTGTCTCTTTCCAGTGAGGTCCATCAGAAGAACTTACTATTTCTGAGTAACTGTGGGACTTACTTTCCAACATGATAAAGTCCATTCCATAGGATTTTTCCACCCGAGCTCTTTTATTTGTCTGAGCTTAACCTCCACTGGTTCATCATCATCTTCTTCATCTTGTGTTTCATATAATCGTTTTGAGGAGATAGCTTCCTCTCGAGTCTTATACAGAAACACATGCTAAAAAAAGGCATTTTTTATTCTATTATCGAGTTATTATATATATCCGGTATTTGTGACTCATACACAAAGAACCGTACCGCTACTGCTCTGTGCAATCCAATAAATATGCAATTAATATTTTTTGGTCCTATCTTAATCCTTTCTTGAATCAACACTAAAACTTTGACAAGACACCCCTATATTTTTAAATATTATAGGATGGTTGTCTTCCATTCCACAACTCATAAGGGTTCTTATCTATTTTCTTTTGGGATACCATATTTAAAAGGTAATTAGCTGTTAACACAGCTTCCCCTCACATGAACTCTAGCAGTAAAGAGCTCAATAGAAGAACATTCATTATCTCCTTTATAGTTCGATTCTTTCGTTGAACAACTCCATTTTGCTGAGGAGTATAAAGAGCTGTTATTTCATGCCTGATTCCATGTTCAGGACATAACTTAGCAAACGGTGAAATATATTCACCGCTTCTGTCACTTCGAATCACCTTAATCTTTTTGCTAAGTTGGTTTTCAACCTCATTCTTATAGAGTCTGAATTTCTCTATAGCTTCATCCTTACTTTTGAGAAGATACATATAATAGTATTTTGTATTATCATCTATAAAAGTGATGAAGTATTTATTCCCACCACGTGTTGATATACCTTTAAGGTCGCACATGTTGCTATGAATTAGGTTGAGTGGTTTGTTGCTTCCTTCAACATGTTGAAAGGATGATTTTGTCATTTTCATTTCAACACAAATTTCATACTTGTGTTTTAGGTTAAGGAGGATAATGTAGGCATACTTTGCATGTTAATTAATCTGCGTAACACATTATAGTTAACATGTCATAGTCTAGCATGTCACAAATATGAAAACTTAATCATATAAGTGGACGAGTTTGCAATTTTATTAACCTTAGGCGTAATCACAATTTCATTGAGCTTAAACAACCCATCGGTTATATAACTCTTTCCTCAAAACATTCCATTTTTGGGCACAACAACTTTGCCCAACTCAAAAATAATGCAAAAGTCATGATTGCTCAGAAGTGATCCGAATATTAGATTCTTTTGAATCTCTTGAACATACAACATATTGTTGAGAGTCAACACCTTCCTCGACGTAAGCTTCAGCACCACTTTTCCTTGGCCCATAATATCCGAGGTTGCTGATTTCCACGTGAACAATTTGTCTCCATTGACTTTTTGAAGTTGTGGAGCAGCTCCTTGTTGCAGCACACATGTTTGATGGCATCAGTATCGATCTACCATTGCCGTGGATTTGAACCTACTAGGTTCAGTTCAGAGACCACGACGCAGATGTTGTCCATTTCTGGCCCCTCATCCAGGTTGACCTCCTGCTTCTTCTTCAGTTTTTTACACTCCGAAAACTTGTGACCTATTTAGCCACAGTTGAAGCACTTCCTAGAAAATTTCTTGCTTATGCCTCCTCTGGGTCCTATCTTGGAAGTCTTGGGGTTCTTCCGTTTTAAGTTTTGACTATGCTAGACCACATTAGCTTTCACAGTAGCCTAAGAGAATAATTTTCTCTTGGAACTCTTGTTGTCTTCCTCGATCTGAAGTCTAACGACAAGTTCTTCCACGTTCTTTTCCTTTTGCTTGTGCTTCAGGTAATTTTTGAAGTCCTTCCAGTCGGGAGGTAGCTTTTCAATAATGGCAATTACCTAGAAGGTTTCACTTAACACCTTACCTTTTGATTAGATCTCATGCAAGATCATTTGAAGCTCTTGGACTTGGTGGATCACTGTCTTGGAGTTAACCATCTTTTAGTCCAAGAATTAACCCACAATGAATTTTTGGCCCCCGCATCTTCCGCCTTGTACTTCTTATCTAAAGACTCCCACATCTCCTTAGCCATTGTCTTCGTGCTATACACAGTGTACAAAAAATCGGCAAGGCAGTTGAAGATGTAATTTCGGTAAAGGAACTCAGAATGAGTCCATGCCTCCACTATATTGCTGTTATGAACATTAACATCCTCAACGTGCTTGGGAGGGTCCTTGGTCAAGAATCAAGCTAGATTGAGCTTGGTCAAGCAGAAGAGCATCTTCTGCTGCCACATCTTGAAGTTCAATACAGTAAACTTCTTTGGCCTTTCCCCGTGGTTGATGTGTACAATTCCAATTGAGGCGGAGGGGATCTTTATGTGTTGAGTTTGTTGCACCTCAACACTTTATTATGTGACCATTTCAATAGAACCGAGTATGTTTCAAGATTGTTGGACAATTTATTATACCATATACTTTGGGAAATTAGTTGAATTGAAATTACACAAAATCAAATTCAACTTATCTGTTGAGATGACCTGAGTAGATAATCTTGGGATGCCAGTGGGTTGGTTTGGATATCCAAGTCGGGAAGTCAAGCCGTGATGAAGCTGGTCTGGAAGACGAAGCTGAAGCCTACGTTCAATGCAATTTTCTTAAAACAGATTTGCCCCACCTCTGACTATGATTTGAGACTACCTTGAATCATCTGTTTCACAGGATACAACAGTAAAATCATGATCACCGCCAAGCACGGGTCGATCATGGCGAATCGAATATGTACCTGAGTGCTATCACGAATAGCTCTACCGAGCGGGTGCACGACTGAGAGAGTTTTGTGGGAGAATACGAGTGGACAGAGGTTCGCTTCTTGCTCAGAGGTTCGCTTCTTGCTCTTCCTCTCGCTCTATATTTTTTGCTCAAGATCTGAGCTCCTTATATAGGGGCTCAACCTTTAGTCATAATAAATGATTGATTGATGGTCATTTATTTTCATTAATTGTCGACAGTTTCAATTGGATTAATTAATGATCATTTATTGTCGACAATTTCAATTAGATTGAATTAATTAAAATTAATTCATATGTTTCACATGTGCAACAAAAAAAAACATGGCAAAATATTAGTTTATTTGCTTGGGCAAATCTTGTCTCGACCGGTCCGGTATTTGACATGCGCAAATCGTGCTTGCACACGAGTGAACCTTAGTTCAGTGCAATTAGGGCAATGGATTTGCATCCACCTCTGCACACCCACACGTGAAAGTTTCTTCCCATGCGTATGTTTACAATATCAATGCATGTGTCATAATTTAAACTAATAATAAAACCATGAGACTTCTAATATAGGACTAAAAATCTATACACAATAATAAAATGAAAGCATACAGGAGCCAGAATCGTTTGAGAAAAAGTACAATTCAAATATATTTGTGTTAGACATAATCTTCTCAACAATATACAACTGTACAACAGCCAGAACTGCTATTGCTGATCAAATAACTTTTTTTTCCTTTAACAATTACAATCTTTGATTTTGTTGGAAAAAAAATATACAAAACTGATATTGTATGGGCATTATGATAAGTCACAGCATCAAAATTGACTTAGATATTGACCATTTTTTTTATCATAAGTAATGTTTTTAGTATGAAATTGAAGCATCTTATGTCACTAAAATAGATATCCATACAAATAAACCGAAACAAAGTGAAGATGTGGAAGGGATTCAAGTTGTAAAATAATTTCCTTCCGAAGCATCTATTATCAACGGTGGGGATTAGTTGGGCTGTTATTAGCATATTGAGCTCAATCCAGTCGTCTTTACAGACTTCTAAGGCCAGAAAGATGTCTCCTTGAAGATCTTTGGAAAGAACAAGAGTAGAAGGATGGTGTTATCAGCCACTGAAAGTTTCTTCAACCGCGAAACTTATACAAACCATTATAAAATGATTTCGTTGCTACTCTTTCACCTGCATTAGAAGGGAAACCTCAGATTAATAGTAGTCAAGAAAAATAAAGATAACATTTTTTTTTTGGTTTTTTTTTTTGAGGTTCTTGTACCAAAAAACAATTGCCCAAGGAAATCATCACTTCATGTAGCTTTTTTCCAACCCTCCATAAAAGAGAAAGAAATTCTCCATAGACAATGCAATGATACTAAGATTATGAAGGAACGAAGTGCAGACGGTTTGCATGAGTAAACATGTTTTGAAAGAACTTCTACACTCAAATGGATCTGGGATCGAGTTCAGACCAACACCAATGCAATCGAAGAAGCTTAACAGTCTAAATGCAGAATATAACAGCAAATTCAGCATGCTTGCAAGTGCTGCAGATTTGCATTACCGAGTTTAATAGTGTCATATTGTAACAATGAAATAAAATTACTTAAATTTACTTTGAAAAAAACAATCACATATTGTAAAATTAGTTAAATTTATTTTAAAAAGTTTCATCAAATGGTCATCTATTGAATAAATGAGTTTATATTTATGGTAATTTTATGCTATCATCCTCTGATGATGGCTTAAAATATCTGAACGTGTCACTTGACACAATCGAAATATATCATTCTAACAAACTAGATACTAAAACTCAATATTGATCAACATAGATAATCTCTTTTGTATTGTATCTCAATCTTTTTGATCAGTTTTGTGTCATGATGACACTCGAGCACATTTTGGTATGTTACCCCATGCATCAAGATGAATAAGTAAGGTTGATTATTTTCTAAAGCTTATTTCTCTAGAATTCTAACTCATTTGATTTCATATCCCTGTAGTTTAATTTCTATGAATTAATAAGTTAAGTGGAATAATATTGTAGGAAACAAATATATATGAATTCATCTCGAAACACATTTAAGTAAAATGAACAAAATCATTATTAATTAATTACTAATTGATACAATCATATTTAAAGTGAAAAAGTATTAAATGAGTAAAATTCATCAAATTCATCTCAATGTACTTAACACATGTTGAACATGTTTATCCTTAAAAAACATTTTGAAATGTGTTGAATATTTTTATGGTATATAAGATAAAATTTGACTCAATTGGCTTATCTAATTGCTACAATCTTTTTCCTTTTTTTATAAGTAATTAAATTAAGCGAAAGAGTTTCAATGGAATACAAAATCCATCAAAATTTATCAAGCAATACTATGTTGGATGCCTAAGTATATTAAGAGTAAGCACACTATGCTATCAAAACTGTACAATTTCAGTCGGATATGAATGCAGCTATTTCTTATTTTTCTTTTTCTTCATCTTCTTCGCTCTCCCTAACTCACCATCAACATCAAGCACATGAAACCAAAACCATATTATTCTAGTCAAACATTGAAATTCCAACACAATTTGATATTTCAAACCTCCACTAAGAGTCATGTCAAATTGATGCAATCTCTTTAGTACCATTTCGAGTATTAATATCATGTCCGAGTTAAATTACGCATTCTTATCTAATACTACGCACAACTGACTGAAGAATTAGCTTCTAGTGATTCTTCTGTAATGAAAATATTTACATAGCACTGCACCGAAGGACTGAAAATAGTCAGGAACATAATGTTATGATATTATTTTGTGTATCAAACATCAACAATTCTTACACCTACTTAGGTGCTGAAACAAATAAATAGAAGGAGATGCAATTTCAGATGAAGATACTCAACAACAAATTATTCCAGGGCAAAATTGGTTTCTTGGTTTTCAGATTGCTTACCTCTCGATGTCGATGTTATCATAACTATATTTTGGGGCCTTTAACATTATCAAAATTTCTATAATATTGGGATTATGCCTTTATTGTAGATAAAAAACAAAGATCATTTTCATTCCTAATATATAGGAGGTAGTTGTTGTTCAGAATTTTAATTTCAAGACTATTTCCATGTGCAATGTTATACACAAAACATCAGTTGACAAAATGAAGCCTTACTCGATGAATATGATTTCAACAAACTAATGGATCCTTTATGCGGTAAGAATATTTTAAACACTCATGTAGTGTCAAGTGATATTATGTGTCATTCTATAACTTGTTGTTGGATTGGATAGGTGGTGTTGATCCAACAACTCGTCCAGTTAGTCAGATCGACGACAAGTGGATGACTTGAACCGGAGGAGCTCTGTATAATGCAATGGACATTGTCCCATTTAAACTTTTAATACACTCTTTAGGTTATAAGGCACCTCTTCGAGTAATAGACGTACCCTTCTTGATATTGTCTTTACCGACTAAATCTCGTCGGTTGTTAAGTTATCCCTTAAGATATCGATACACCCCTGCGAGTATGCTTATTCATACGGATAAGAGTATTAAGGTTGAGGTGGAGGCAATACCTTCTTTCCTTAAGACTATATTGTCTCGTCCAACTGATGGTTTATCAACAATCGTCTCCCAATATACAACGACCTACGTTTCGAAATAGGATCACTTTAAATTTCAAGCCTTGACGAACTTTCAAAACCTTGGAATTCTTAAAAGAGAAGAGGGGGAGGGAAGATAACTCAAGAGGAGATTTCACAACTTGAGTGATTTGAATGGAAGGAATGAGATTTTTTTTATAGGGATGAAGGGTTACTATGAAGGCGTGAAGGTTTTCATCCAAAAAAAAAAAAGTGAAAAGTTATGAGTGTCTATTTTCATTTAAAACATTATCAATTGCCATTTATTGATTCAATTAATCTATAACTTTGGAACATCACTGTAGTAGCTCACACTTTGGGAACATCCTCGACTAAGAACATCGCTGTAGCATCACATACCTTGGGAATATCGAACATCCCGCAATAGCTCATACACTTTGTGAATATTCTGCAATAACTCACACACTTCATGCCCATAACAACTCACACCTTGTGAACATCCTGTAGCAGCTCACACACTTTGGGGACATTCCCAATTGAGCACGTCCCCATAGCAACTCACATCTTGGGAACATCCATGACTGAGAACATCTCCGCAAAGCCATATCCTTCCAAACCAGGCCTCCTATCATTCCTGACGATGGGGGCCGACAACTAGACTATCTAATCGCCATTGATAGTGGATATGACTCACAACGGGTGTCCGAAGTGTAGCAAACGTACAACACTGAAGTTGTCATCTTTGCTGCCCAACACAACTGGACCTGCAGCTTCTCTCGTGAATAGTCACATCCCAGTTATAAAAAGGTATGTGAAGGTGGAAGTTGGGTATGTTCTGTCATGCGTATACTCTCGTTTTCTTCTTGCTTCCTGTCTCTGTTCAGGACAAATTTGAATGTCAGAGGAGTGATGTCGAGTCATGTCGGTCATCACCCGCGTCTGCTAATCCATATTGAAGTGCAGACACTGAGGTAAGCTGAACTGTAAAGAGGAGCTGTTCTATTTATAAGAACCCATTCAGATTACAATAACATCGTCAATTATCAATTGCGCAGGGAAATTGTTATTAATATTTGTATTGAAATTCAAACTCCTCCACAAACAACTGGTGAAAATACCGAAGAAAAGAAGTGAATAAAAAGGAATTTGATTGATTCCATGCAACTCAATTCCAGAATTAATAAATGTAGGAATTCCATCTTTAATAAGAAGGCAATCAAAATTTTTCAGTAACGAGTGCTTACCACATCAATCGAGAAACCCCGTCTGCCTAAAAACAGCATCACGGACGCGCCGCATATCTCTTCCTTTGAGCGTCCTTCCGGCTCCTTCCAGCACCGAGAAGGTTGTCTTGGGCGACCCCCTCCCACTGCTCCTGGCAACGATCTCGTGAGGCGGCAGCATCTCGTGATCATTCACGTTTCCGTCACCGACTCCACCATTTTCCTCCATCTCGAATCGTCTCGATCTCTGATGAATAACCGGCACATTGACCGGAAGGGAGTGAGCTTGTTGCGCCCTGCCGCTCGACTTCGGCTTCTGAATAGAAGGGATCATCCGCGCAGCGGCCGAAGAAGCGGGCGACGGGGAATTGGAAGGCGAGGAGGACGCGGAAGAAATTGACGGTTTCCTCCGGATAATATGAGGGCCAACGGCGACGACGGGGGAGGGGGAGCCACTCCCACTCGAGTCGTCCTCCGGGAGCGCGGCGAGGATTCCGAACGCGCGGTTGGGAGGGCGGCGGAGGGCGATCCGGGAGGAAGGGGAGAGGAGGGCGTCGCCGCTCGGCGATGCAGACGGAGGACCTTCTGCTGTGGATGTCCACAAGACGTCGGATTCGTGGAGTTCGACGGTGGCGTCCGCGGCTTCGTGGGCGGGAGGGGACGGGAAGAAGACGCCGAGGAAGCGGTTGGAGCCGGGGGATCGGTGGCGGTGGAGGCTCTCCATGAACTCGGGAGCGTCGGTGGCGATCTGGGGAAAAAGGAAGAGAGATGGGAGGCAGGCTATGATGAAGAAGGTTTTTAAGTAGTCGTGTTTACTTAGGCGGATGGGATTTATTTTTAAGTTTTTCTTAAGTAATCCATGTATTCAACTCTTCAATCCAATTGAATTCTGTATGATCCGACCTACGGAAGTTTTCCATAGACATAACAGAGATCCATTCAAGCGGTCAATATTCTTATAATTATCATCCCATTGAAGCTAAATTTCTACTCGATGCTTATATGTCGAGCTAACCACGTGGACAATTTATTTTTTGGAATTGCATTTGATGTAGTATGGTTGATAGTGGACCCCAATAATGGGCAAACCGTGGAGTCCCGATGGCATGACAGTCAAAGTCCAAGATGACATGGCTTGGTTGGATAGGACTGTTGGTGCAGTTTGCACTGATAGTCAAAATCTGGTTTTGATGAATGACAAATAGGTTAAAATCAGACTCTATGTGATCTGACCAGTCTGTGAAACTTACATGTGAAAAGTCTGGAGGTTCGAATTCGGCACATCGGAATGTCTGATTCCCGATGGATGTGAAGTCCGGAGGTTCGATTCCGGTACATCGGGATGTTCGATTCACGAAAAAGATGATCCGAATGTCCGATTCTGGTGTAGATGATTCGGATGTCTGATTCCGGTGTAAGACGATCCGAATGTTCGATTCCAGTGTACACGATCATGATGTGCGATTCCGGTGTAAGACGATCCAGATGTCCGATTCCGGTGTAGGTGTTCCGAATGTCCGATTCAGGAAGGTAAGTGAGGTAAGTCACTAGAGGAGAGTGACTTGTGAGGACACGTTCCTATTGGAAGGAACAATAGATGTCGGACCAGCTAAGAACCATTTTGGAAATCTAAGTTGAATGCCTTGACTAGGTTTTCGTCCTACAAGGACAAAACCTAATTAATACTACCCTTTAATTATTGTGCTAACTCTATTTTGCAGGGTAGATATTTTCTATGTTTCTAACATTGTTTTGTAGGGTCAAAAGTGCAAATTGATCTCAGATGA
>JBBPFQ010989582.1:0-21599 GCA_037974815.1 Kaempferia elegans | reverse complement strand
GTCTCTCTCTCCGCCGCCACCCGTAGCGGCGGCCTCCGCCGCTTCATCTTCTTAGACAAGGTCACCGCACAGAGCCCGCGCGTGCGCGCGGCGTATTCCGCCCGGCTCCGCCGGTCGTTTCGCTTCCTCTCTCTGTTCCTGGCGTCCTGCTTCGCCGCGGAGGCGGCCTACAAAATCTGGTGGTACGCGTTCAGCGCCGATCGGATCCCCTTTTGGAAGAACCCGGCGGCGACAGGGTGCGTGGCGTGCTTGCTGGAGCTCACGTCGTGGGTCTACCGGGCGGCGAGCTTCCTCGTGGCTTGCGCGGTGTTCCGGTCCGTCTGCCACCTCCACATCCTGCGGCTGCAGGAATTTGCGGCAGTATTCCAGGAGGAGTCGGAGGTGATGCCGGTGCTAAAGGAGCACCTCCGCTTGAGGCGGCAGCTCAAGGTCATCAGCCACCGCTTCCGCGGCTTCATCCTCTCGGGCATGGTGATGGTGACGGCCAGTCAATTCGCCGCCGTCTTGGTCACCACCCGACCGCACTCCGACGACAATCTCTTCAACACCGGCGAGCTCGCGGTCAGTTCCCCTTCTCCCTCTCCCTTCCTCTCCCCCCAATTCAGAATTTCCGGCACTGAAACAGACATCGATTTCTCTTCGAAACTCGCAGCTCTGCTCGATTGTCCTCGTCGGAGGGCTACTTACGTGCTTGCGCAGCGCCGCCAAGATCACCCACAAAGCTCAAGCACTCACGAGCCACGCCGCAAAATGGCACGTCTGCGCTACCATCGATTCCTGCGCCATCGATCCAGAGACCCCCTGTGAAGCCATTTCCACCTCCACTCCCCGATTGCCCGCAGCCGAAATCGAAGACGAAGAAGGAGGCAGCGAGGACGACGAACTCGAAGACACAAAGATTGTGCCGACGCAGGCGCACACAATTTCCTTTCAAAAGAGACAAGCACTTGGTGCGCTTCCATTGCTTTTTCTTTCTTCTGAAATCTGAATTAAAACACTCCGTTGGTGTTCGAATTACATTGTCTGTCAATCGCAGTGACATACTTGGAGAATAACAAAGCAGGGATTACAATGTTTGGGTTCACAGTGGACAGGACGTGGCTTCACACAGTGTTTATGCTCGAAACTAGTCTGTTCTTGTGGCTCCTGGGCAAGACGATCGGGATCTCCTAAAACCGATCCAGGAAGCATGACTGCAGGGTTCAGTATTGGAAGTGGTTCGAGGCTTTCTTTCCCTTCGGATTTGGGAGTTGGAATTATTGTTGTATCGATCGTGTAACTTTTCTTCTAGTTTGTATTGTGAGTTCGTTGTTTGGTGGATGGGCTGAGTGACTGTAAATCATACTTTTTTTTAAAAAAAAAATTTACAGATTCAGCCCTTTTCAAGTATTAGAATTGAATGTGTGTTTTGACATTGAAAACATTTGATAGGTCTAGAGTACTAGAACGAAGTTCAGTTAGATGATGTCCTAATAGTTAGTAGGAAGCCTAGAAGACTGAAGTGTAGATGGGGCATTTAGCAGGATGATCTATTATATCAAGAGATCAAGGTAAAGTAAGTCCGTAGATGATAAATAGAAGTAGTCATTGAAGGCTCTAAATAAAGTAAAATCAAATGAGTCTTTTACCTTCTGGAAAAGCTGCGTGAGCTGAAACTCATAATACAAATGAAAGAATATGACTTTAATCACATACGACATCAAGAAGGTAGAGTTGAAAGCTACTATCACAATAATCTGGACAAAGTTCGTAAAAGTATAAAAGATGTGTTCAGAATGACTCAATATATCCAGCAGATTGGATGTCAGATAAAAACAAGTCCACTGTGAAGCAAGTGGTGGGCGCCATTCCCAATAATATCCAAAGCTGATTAAAGGATTTGAGCCTCGGGGAACTAATCCTTTATAAAAAGTAAAGATTCGATATCTGTAAAGAAATATGTATGATCTGTAAAGTAAACTTTGTGATCTATAAAGGTTTTCAGGGGATAAAAGGGAATCCTTATCCGAGGGATGATGGGGCTCAAATAATTGCACCCGCCTCAATAAGTTATTCCCTTTTTCTTCCTATAAAAACCATCGAATGTTAGAGGTTTGAGCATGCCTTGAGCAATACCAAGACGCTCATTCCTAAGTGTGTATTATTTTCACCTATTTTTTCGTTGTGTACTCAAACTTTTGATACAAATTTTAAAACCGATAAAGAGAAGTTTTACAAACGAGATTCACCACTCTCTTATTTGTTTTCGATCCTACAATAGCATTAACGGTTTCGTAGTTATTATACTTGTTGTTGTAATTATAATTCTATAGCCGGTGCAATTGAAAATGTTGCTACTTATAGTTGTGGCAACTATGAAAATCATAATTGCTACAACTATAATAGTGATGACAAGTATGATTCATAATTGCTACAACTATAGTAAGCGATGACAAGTATGATTTGTAGCAGCTATGAAAATCATAATTACTATAACTATAATAGTGATGACAAATATGATTTTCGTAGTTGTTATGATATGAAAAATAACTTTAAAAGAGGGCTAAAATTGTTCGATGCTTTCGAAAAAACTATAAATAATATTTTACAGTTCAACACTGGTCTATTATAAATTACATCCGATAATAATTATAGATCTCAGAATAAGTTTTGATTTGATTTATTATATATCACATAGTTCAATTCAAATTAAAAGTTATTAGCTCTTAAATAGTATTTAAGATTCACATTATCACAACTATGATTTTATAAGGGTTACAACACCCTCTAATTCAAAATTTAGGCAAAAATAATAATAATCAAAATAGTACAATGAAGCATAGTTGAATGATTACATATGCGGTAAGTGTCCTTTTGATAAAACATTAAAAATGATTACATCTTGATTATTTCAAAAATAGTGGATGTGTTTTTAATTTTTGTTCTTTTATTTTTCTAATTTTAATATATACTTTTAAAATATAAATTTAAAATAATACCCTCGACTCAAATGATTCAGCTCATTTGTCACGCACCACTTGGGCCTGGCTAAGACGACTGAAAACGATCTCTTATTATGGAAAGATGGCCCATATTTAAGCCCATTGATAGAGCCTAAAATAGTAAAACCATCCGAAAACGAAAGCCTTCCGCCTCCGCGCAAACCCTCGCGGCCGTGTAGTTCAGTTCAAATCTCACGAAGCCATCGATTGCTTATTGCGAAGATGGCCGGAGGCGAGCGGAGCTCACGGCGACTAAGGATCGGTCCTTACTTCGGAGAGGTTTCTGCTCTCTCCTTCGTTCCTCTGCCTCGTCCTATGTCCGCCTTCCCCCTTCTTCTCGCTGGTAATCATCTTTTCTTCTCTAGCTTTGTTCACTTCCAGTTTTCCTGTTTCTCAGTTGTTTCTTTATAAATAAACTGTTGGGTTGCCATGTGTTTGATAAATACTAATTGTGTGTACTTATAGACTTCATGTAAAAAACCTGACTAAATCAATGTATAGAATCATTTCTATCTAAATTTAGTCATAGGATTAAGTTTGTCATGGACCAAGTTATATTTTTTTAAGACTCTCCCTCAAGCTAGAAAGTACAAATACATACATTAGAAAAACAATCTCAATGCACATAACACATGAAAGTTCCATTAATGTGAACATCGAGCAGCAGCAAGAACAATTTTGATGATTGGATGTCAGTTGATTCTTCATTTGAGTAAGTGATGAAAACGACAATGAGAGGCACATAAGATGATTTAATATCAGTCAATTTCTCCATTTGAGTGGAAAGTAGATGATGGAGTAAAGGAAGCATAACGTCAGCATTAGCACACAAGGTGTGCAACAAAGTACAAAGGAAGCAGTGTGACTTGTAATGTCTTTGATGTGAGATTTGGATGACATGTAAAGATTCATACACTGGGAATGTGTCAGGAAAGTCAAATGAACAATAGGGGTAGGCCATCAACCATTCCTTTAGGGTATTATCTCGTTTAGAAAATACTAACAAAAAAAGTAGTTTTTGATACCATGTTGGATAAAATTGTCATAGGTGGTATGCTGTCCAAAGTATTTTCATTGTTACTCGTCCATAGTCATAAGCTCAGGTATGTCATAAACCAGATTATATCTTCTATTTTTATATAACTGTTAGTTTTTGTCGTCACCTTCCGTTGTGCTTCATGATTATGAATCCTTGTGTTTGTATCTTGTTCTTTCTTTCTCCCTCTGATGTTTACGTTTTGGGGCTTCATCTCTGTGGATCAGGAACTGGATCTGAGTTACTGGTTTATGATGTCAGATCAGCGAACCTTGTCGAGACCTTTCAGGTCTTCAAAGGAGTGCGTGTTCATGGAATCTCATTGCAATCTCCTGACAATAATGATGACCCCTCTTGTTCGGCAGCAGATTTCATTATTGCTATCTATGGAGAGCGGCGAGTTAAGCTATTTCGCTTGTGCGTTAGATTGGGGTTGAACGATGGTGCTGGGTCCAATTTAGGAGTGAGATTGGAATTGATCCAGAGATTGCCAAGGTTTGATCACTGGGTTCTGGATGTCTGCTTCTTGAAGGTACGCTTACAGAGTGACTTTTTGGAGCATAATTCTGTTTCTTATCTGTTTAACACGCGATTGATGCAGGAGGACAATGTTCTTGCAGTGGGCCTCAGTGATAATTCTGTAGCTTTGTGGAATCTTACTAGTTCTATTGTTGTCACCCGAGTGAAATCTTCAGGTTGATATGAAAATTATTTACATTCTGTTGCAATGGCCCTATTCTCTTTATCATTACGCAATTATTTACATTAGAAATGTCTTATTGTTTTAATGTATGCACTTGCAGAGAGGTGTCTCTTGTATTCTATGAGACTGTGGGGAAACAGCATTAGGCTACTCATTATGGCATCTGGAACAATTTTTAATGAGGTTATTCCTCATGAATTTCATTTGATACTTCAAATGCTTTGTCTTTAAGAAGATTGGTAGATTACATCAGTAGATATCTTGTATTCTTTAATTGTGATCATGCATAAACTATTCTTAGTTCTTTTTAAAAAAAATTATTTGGTGATGGAATTAGTTATGGATCATTGTTTAATCATTTGTGCTCATTTGAATTGTATATCTATGGTGGTAATATACTGAGAAGAAAACTATTTGATAATTTGCTGTTAGTTAAATGTAACTTATGCCTTGAATATGAACTTTGATCCCTGGATATGTTATTGTGTTTTCTCATTCTTGATGCAGGTTTAAGATGTCTAAGTGTGGAATGCTTCCCTGTATCTTTGTTTAGGTTTTTGGGTAGCTTCTTCTCTAAATTGACCAGCCTTGTTCATAAAGCATTTACCTGTTTATGAGGCTTAACATTGAGTGGCCAACATTTTGTAGAACTTGGTTTTCTTTTATTTTCTTTCTTTCTTTCTTTCTTTCTTTCTTTCTTTATTTCTTTAGTTTTTCCATTGAACCATTTGATATTTCTTTTAACTTTTGGGCCATTAACCTAGTTTATCACTTAATGTAGAGCTTCCATGACTGGGAAGGTGAGAGTGAATCTTTAAGTATTAATAAGATCCCTGTTTTTACACTTCTATAATGCAACTAAACAATATTAATCTAATATTGTGTCCTTGAGTTCTTAATTGTTTGTACTAAGATTATTTATTTTCTTTGTGAAAATATTGCTAGTGAAGTTAAAATTTTCTTGGCAACCTTTGTATACCAGTATTACTCCATTGCTACGCCTTCAATGACATTACGTGATGATCATGGAAAATGTTTTGATGATTTTGGTTTGGTGCAATTTAGTTTGTGTTATGTGACAGAAAGATGTCAACAGTTGATGATTGGAAGTGTTATGCTCAAACAGATAATCATTTGGAAGTTAATTCATGAAAGACCTCGTCCTTCATCCAACCAATTGAAGGAGTACGTTGGTTCCAACTCATCCAGTGCAATGGATGTTCATATTGATAGTGAAAACTATGCAGCTTATCATTTGAGTAAACTAATTGGACACGAAGGATCAATATTTCGAATGAGTTGGTCGTCCGATGGAACAAGGCTGATGTCTGTTTCTGATGATCGCAGGTGGGTTAGATGCCTTTATGTTTCTGTATGATAAAGTTTTAATTCCTGCCTTAGGTCTGTAACCTTCAGAAATTAAGTGTTTTGTTTGGCTTCACTCATAGGGCAGCGCTCGTATCTGGCTAATTGATTGTCAAAAACAAGAATTTGACAATCTGGGTAATTATGTTTCATCGGATCTCACATTGTTCGGGCATAATGCTAGAATTTGGGACTGCTACATATCTCATTCTGTAAGCTCTCTTTCAGTATAACCTGCTTTATTATGTTTATGATTCCATCCTTTAATCTTAAACTATATTATTATTAAATTTCATAATTAATGCTTGATAGATCTGGGATAATTAATCTGGCCATTCTCTATGATGCTCTGCTGATGAAACTGGAAATATATCTTACTATTTCTTGCTTCTTATTAGATATCTTGCTGTGTTAATCAGATCTGGCTACTTTTGTCCTTTTGTTCTGTACCAGAATGTGTAATTCTTTTTAACAGTGTAAAACATGTATACATTGCTAATGTAGTCTATCCAATTTTTTTTTTTTTTTCTGTCCTGAGTTTAATTCAACTCAATATGCTATTTTTTCTAATATATAATGTTTGAATGGTCATTCTTGTAATCTCTGGTGAAGCTCTGGTGATTACCTGACAGTAGAGTACATATAAGAAATCTTGCTAGTAAACTCTACTTCCTTTTTTAGATTATTGGGAGCCATGTGTATAATGAAGTTCACTGATTGTCATAAATTTAATTTAGCAATTTGGAATATCACTCTTAGGAAAAGGATTAGAACTTGTGGTGGGTGCAAATTGCAATTTTTAGGGGGAGGATTAACATATTGTGTGTAAGAAATAAAATGGCTGGCAAAATAGGCTAGAGAAATACGTAGAGTAACATTTAAAATGTGGTTAGTTTGAGAAGTTAAAAATCAAAACAATTGGTGGCGTTGTTTAAAATGTGGTTTGAGAAGTTTAAAATGTGGTAATTGTTTGACCATAAAGCTTTTTGTTGTTGTCGTCGTTGTTATGGCCATATCCTAAATCTAGGTAAATAGTCTTTCTTTAATTATTTCAAGCTATCCATTTAGGTAGCAATTACAGCCGGTGAAGATTGTTCATGTCGAGTTTGGGCAACAAATGGAGATCAATTATTGATGTTCAAGGAACACATGTAAGTGTTGATAACATTTTATTCCCTTTAAGCATCAAAATAATTGTAATATGCAAACTCATTGTGTCTTAGTTTGATTAATTTTACCAATCAAATGCTAATTTTTTCCTTCTGTATATTAATGTTCCTAAACCATTATGATCGAATTCCTAGACAGTAGTTGTGGCAAGTTTTAGAGGGAAAAGAAATATATTAATGTTCAATTCTAAGTCTATTTTTTAATATGGCATTGAATAATTATTTAGTATGCATTTTTATTTTGTTCTTTCCATTTTAAAAAAAAAAAAGTTTTTTTTTACCAATTTCGGTTCTTTCAATATGATACAATATAGTTGTGAAAAGTGCATACCTGGTTGCGCCAGCCAGGCATGCCATTTGCGCCTAGGCAGTGACTCTAGTGCAATACTTCAAAGAAGCGCGCTTAAGCACATGACTTTTGAGAGGTTAAGGCTTGCTTTTCCTCGCCTTATTGTTTTTTTTTAAAAAAAAATTAAAGCCCAACCCATACCTTTAATTACCCTTTAAATAATTAGTTTGCAACCTCCCTTAATCCGTTACAAACTTATTTCACTGATTATCTCTCTGCGTGACTCTTCCTCTCCCCTAGAATATGAAAATCAATCTCCCTTAATTCCTTGCAACCTTATTTCACTAATTATCTCTTTGCGTGACTCTTCCTCTTTCTAAAAAATCAGCATCAACTTCCCTTCCCCTTTCCCTCCCACTTATTTCATTGATTTTCTATGTGATGTTGATTTCTGAAAATCAGCATAAATCGATGAAGATTCAGCTAGATACAAATCTGAAACATTCAGCATAAATCGATGATAATGATATGATTGAGGAGATGATGAAGATTTTTATGCTTCAGATATTTGAAGTTGGTTTTTTTTCTTAAATTTGAAGTTTAAGTTTGATTATGAGGATAAACTATTTCAATATTTGAATTTTAGTGAATTTTATATTTACATTATTTAATAGTTTGTGAAAATTTTGAATTTTTTTTGTGAAATATTTTGGCAAACATTCTCTATATATGTTTGAATTATAAAAATTTATATCCAAAGTGTCTTACTTCGGTAAGGCGTGTGCTTCACCTTGCGCCTTGCGCCTAGCGCCTCACATAGCACATATGCGCTTTTGGCTGTCTTACGCCTTAAATAACTATGACAGCTACTACTTAGGTTTTCTAAATTTTCAATATCAATACCAATCCTGATATTGTCACCCATGATCAAAAGAGATTTAAGAAATTTGCATGTTACTATTGATATTTTTTTGCATAGAGTTAACCACCTGAAATACTTGGGAACAATAGAAGTTTTACTGTTTTACTATGATGATGCAGTGGTAGAGGCATATGGCGTTGCTTGTATGATCCAGATTCTTCACTTCTGGTAAGTGCGGGATTTGATTCTGCAGTCAAAGTGCATCAAATTACTTCCTCTTCTTCTAAGGAGGCAAGAGAACAATATGGCATATCAGACAATTTGATGGATCAGAGAGAGAATTTCCAAATTTGCATTCCTAAATTAGCAAACCAGCTTTCTCTGATGGACAGGTAAGTTTTCAGAATTTTTCTTGTTCCATCGATGCAGTTGTTTAATTTTTGAGCTTTTCATATTCCAAAGTTCCTGTAAGATTTCTATTGGCAGTTCAGAAATATTGTCTTCCCTTGCTTAATCATTTTGATGGTGTTTCTGATGCAATTTGTCCAACCTCATTACTGTATGTCAGACATTGGGTAGGTCGGTAGGAAAGGGTCAATATTTATTTTGCTTTCCCTTTTTGAGCACCTATTTTAGTTGTCCTATATTTCTCAATGATGGAATGATTCTGATTCCATGTAAAATCTATTCTTAGTGAGGGTTGTTTTTGTATTTAAGCATGTTGGAAAAGGCCTCACTTTGATATATGGACTAAAAGGGAGGAATTCCTTCCTTTCCTCCTCTTCTTACTCTCTTTAACACCCTACATCAGATATGAAACACGTGGTTCTTTTGTATAATTCCAGTTATATTGATGTTGCAGCAAAAGCGAGTATGTAAGATGCATACAGTTTACTCGGGAGAATTCTCTTTATGTTGCAACCAATAATGGATATTTATATCATGTTGAATTGTCTAATCCTGGAAGGATAACCCGGACTGAACTTATCCAACTAAGAGAATCACAAATTATTTGTATGGATATATTGCCCATGAAGACTTCAGAGTCATCTTTGAACCTGGATGATATTGTTGCAATTGGAGATGGAAATGGGAAAGTGACAGTTGTTGGGGTTAATAATCGAGGTGTTACTCCTTCAGCCTCATTGTCTTTTAATTGGTCAGCAGAAAAGGAGAGACAATTATTAGGTGTCCACTGGTGCAGATCATTGGGTAGTAGGCAAGGATAATTGATTTTTCATTATCCTATTTGTTACTAATTTGTTCCATATTTCCTCAAATATGTGCATTGCATCTTGCAGCTATCTCTTTACATCAGATCCTCGGGGTATCCTGAGGATGTGGAAAATTGGAAAGGCTGCTTTAGAATCTGACATCCATGTTACCAGCATAGATTACAACGCATTACTTCTTGCAGTGTTTACTTCAAGTTTCAGACATCGAATCATGTGTATCGATGCCTCAAGTAAAGAAGAGGTAATGGTTGAAAGAGTATTTTCTCATTATGGATTCAAATAATGATACTGGTTTGATATAAGCAAATCTATGCTCTGGTTCAATACCCACACATGTAGCACATTCCATAAACAATTCTGAGAATAGGCAAGTAATATTTGATAGAATCTGTGACTTTTAATGCCAATGCAAAAATTATTGTCTTCGACGTTGATAAAAATATTCATATTTTCTAAATTTTACATAGATAAACAGTATATGGACTTTATTGAGATCTGCCACACTGAGATGATATTGAATTTTTGATATCTTGTAATGGACTATTATTGATATCCTGTACATACGGTGTTAATCAAAATTTCCCAAGTTTTTTTCTTATGCTCATAGAATAGGATGAAATAAACTAAGGCTTTGAGAACTATTGTTTTATTATGTGCCAAACAATCCATGACTATTAGAACAATCACTTTCTTGTGATCTCATGATTCCTAAGTATTGATCCCTTAACTATCTTTTGATTGATTGTCCGGTTAGTCTAGCTAGCTATTAACTTTACTATCTTATTCAAATATTGATGAACAATGAGTACCAATTATAGCGTTGATTAATTCATTGAGTCCTTAATTGTTCTGTAGGTTCTTATATGCGGTGATAAGCGTGGGAATATTATTCTCTTTCCTTTGGTGGATGAATTGATGGTAGAAAAATGCGCAGAAATAGTAATCATCTCTCCTAGCGATCAATTTAAAGGTGCACATGGCATATCTAGTGTCACCAGTATCTGCATTGTCAGCTCACAATTGAATGATGCTGACATACAAACGGTACGACCATGATTAGTTACAATAATCATATTACAAAGATGACTGATTACTGCTAGCTTCTTTTTTCTATTATTATAGACTGGGGCAGATGGATGCATTTGTTATTTCCAGTATAGTAAAATCCTACGGAAAATTGAATTTATTGGGATGAAGCAAGTGAAAGATCTTAGTATGATTCAATCAGTCTTTTCCAGTGCAACCTCTGGGGACACAAAATTCAACAAATACGCAATTGGTTTTACATCCGTGGATTTTATAATGTGGGATATGACAAATGAAACGAAGGTATTTTTATCTGGTTTTGTCACATTACAGTCTTGTTAGAAACTAATGGTTCATGTGTCTGCAGACAATAAAAATTCCTTGCGGAGGATGGCGCAGGCCATTTTCTTTTTATTTTGGGGACGTTCCAGAACACCAAAATTGTTTTGCTTATGTAAAGGTATTATCATGTCATGTTCTCCTTGGCTTAGGGGATATTTTTACATTAATCTAACCTTGTGGGCATTTTGAAAAAGCTAGTAAATCTTGGGGGCTTTTTGAAAATTATTGAGAATTTTTGGTGGAATTTAGGTACAGCTGGTGAATGATTTTGATATACAATCTTAAGACTCTATTAGAAAACATAATTCAATTAATGATCATTCCTAAGAGATCATTACTATCAGCTGTTCTTTGTTTCATTTACCCTAGTAGATTTGGGAAATGACTCTACGCTAGCATGAATGGATTGTAAGGGAACCAAATCTTGGTTCTAATGCTGATGGCTATTTGAGGTAAATAAATTGTATGACCACTGGATTTTAAATGATTTCTAAAAATGTTGAATAAAAATTAGGAAGTAGCTAATAGTAATACATGCAAATTAGAAACCTAATACTATCTAGTGAAGTCTGTTTGTATAATGTTTCACAGGTTCAGTGAATAGTGAAAGTATGAAATTTGGTATAGCTCTCATTGTTGAATGTTTTGTTAAGTTCTTTTCCATGATTTAGGTAATTGAAAATTCATTAATTTGAGTCATTCTCCTTTTTCAGGACCACATTGTTCATGTTCATAGGGTTTGGGTGGTTGCTAAAGAAAAATTATTTCCCAAGGTCTTGCATATGCAATACCATGGGAAAGAGATACACTCATTATCTTTCATTTCAGTTGTGCACCCAACACTCAATAACGGTGGTCATTCATGGATTGCAACAGGCTGTGAAGATGGGAGTTTGCGGCTGGCCAGGTTTTGTACATAATTATGTATTTGTTCCCTAAATGGATTAACAACCTTGATTGTGATTTGCTTCAATTTCTTGTTGTGGTATTTAATTATGCTTTAATAGTGTTGTCTTGACGTTTCTTCAAATTTGTAAATAAGATTTACTGGAGGAACCCCATTTATTTTGAATGACATCATTTCTTTCTTACAATATGATGTTAATTTCTTCACTCCCAATCCTCTTTTTTTTCTTCCCCTGGTTTTTAGAAGATTAAGAGCGAATACAACTACTCTACTAGTCACTGCTATTCCCTAAAAACAGTTTTGTTTCATGATAATAAATTTACATCTTGTTCAAACTCTCCAAATTAGCCAGGCGTTCGTGGTAATGAATTTGTGTCATATGAATGATTGTTGGATTTGGGATTGAGGATTTGACTTTATATTTTTCTTAGGCCAAGTAGGAAACGTAGATTCAGTTCATTAACCAATTTCATAGTTTTCCTTTCTAATTGGGAAGTTTTAGCGAATTTAATCAAACAAAAGGTTGTGGTTAATCTATTTGGATAATTCTTGGATATGATGCAGGCACTCGTCTATCAAAGCTGGAAGATGGTCTGAATCAATATTGCTGGGTGAGCATGTAGGAGGGTCAGCTGTGAGGTCTATATGCTTCATCCCAAAGATATATACCTTCAAAATTCCGATGTCCAGTACCTCTAACAAAGATACACATCCCACTTCAAATGATTCCAGTGAAGACCAACTTTTATTGATTTCTGTTGGTTCCAAGCAAGTTCTGACTTCTTGGATCTTACAGAGTAGCATAGCACGAAATAAAAATTCTGATTATACATCAGATCCTTCCAAAACTGATTTATCATCAATATCTTTTCGGTGGTTCTCCACTCAGCTGCCCTCAAAGTTTGCTAGTCGTCAAAAGGGGTTGGAGAAGTTATTCAAAACATCTGAAGAAGGTAATCATTTAACCACTAAGTGTGATCAGATTTCAACATTAAACTCCACATCGGTTGATCAGATGGATAATGACTGGAGATACCTGGCTGTTACTGCTTTTCTTTTGAAACCTGTGGATAGTAGGTGAGCTGAAATATTTGGTTTTACTAATAGATCCTCTAAGAGATTTTTTATACATATGCTTTTAGCTATTCACATCTTACCGTCTCAAACAGGACTACAATATGCTTTATAGTGGTTGCTTGTTCAGATGCAACTCTCATGTTGAAGGCTCTTCTTTTGCCTTATCGATTATGGTATCTAGTTTTAATCAAGTGCATTTTTCATTTTCTAACTGCTGCATGGTAAAATTTTGGTAATGACATTTGGAAGATGTTCTTGGTAACACTTCTGTTAACTCACCATGTGCTTCCCTTTCTCGTTTTCAGTGTGATAATGCCTGTTCTGAATGACACATTTTTCAGGTTTGATGTAGCTTTACTTGTTCCAGTAAAATCTCCTGTTTTATCTCTGCAGCACATTGCTGTTCCTTGGGATTCCTGCTCCAAAGGTGATGATTTAGTTTAGTATTCGTTTTTAGTTTTTGCATGGTTTGTAGCTTTTGATGTATTCTCTTTTTTACTATGTTCTGAAGCAAATATATGAACAGAAAACAAGTGAAAATTTGCCTGAAAAGCAACAAAAAAAAAATCCTTTTATGCCTTCCATTAAACTATTATATACTCTTCCTGGTACCATGGATATTTTCATGCTTCAAACTCCAAAAGATTTGATGAACAATTTAATTTAGTAGTTTATTTTGGTACATTAACAAAAGAAATTTGTAATGTGTTGCTATTAACTGTTTCTTGACTTCTGGTATTGAAACTACATCTTTTTTGTAGATGCTGCTCCAATTGGAAATGCTTATTTCCTTATAAGTGGATCAACTGATGGAAGCATTAGTTTCTGGGATCTCACTGAAGCAGTTGAATCCTTTGTGCAAACAGTGTTGGATGTTCAACCACAGATGTTCATTGATTGTCAGAGAAGACCCAAAACTGGAAGAGGAAGCCAAGGTGGAAGGAGGTGGAAATCATTGAGTAATGTGTCTTCTGGGAATACATTTAGCAATTCAAATAGCATAAAACAAGGCGCTGATATGGGTTGTTCTGAAAATGAATTTGCAAATTTATCTACTATGGATAGTGATCAGATACACACTCCATCTAGCACACAGCTAATTGATGTTCCAAAAGGGCCTTCCAATATCTTTTCTAATTTATGTGAAATACATCCCGTATGTGTTTTAAGTTCACTACACCAGTCAGGTGTCAACTGTTTAAATGTTGCAGAAATCAAGAAATGCCAGTGCTCAAAATCTGAGATTACTTACTGTGTTTTAAGTGGTGGGGATGATCAATCTCTACACTTGCTAGTCTTTGGTTTGCAAGTGGAACCAAGCGATCAGGATGCTGGAGATAATCAATCCACTGCTAAACAGAATTATATAGACGATGCTGATCATAATCGGAGAGATGGTATATCTGTTCTCCCTGTTTTTGTATACCGTATACACACATAAATATCTTCCATGATGCAATTTTTCTGGCCATTTTGATGCAGGCAAAAGGTACAAGGTCACTGTACTTTCCCAAAATAGCATTTTATCCGCACACAACTCAGCAGTTAAAGGTAATTTCTTAATCTCATTTATGTTATCCGGGGAAGGATGTTCAAAAGTATGATGACTACCAAAATTCTTGTCATTTGCTGATCAAAGAATCTGTTGACTAGCTATAGACACAAGAAGTTTACGTAGGTGTCTTTTACACTGACAAGTTTAAAGATTCTTCCTGTATTTTTCTCCATTCATGTATTGCTATACAAACCCCATTTAGTGAGATAAGGTTTGTTTGTTGTTGCTGTTTGCCTCCCAGGTGTTTGGACTGATGGCACATGGGCATTCACCACGGGCCTTGATCAACGAATTAGGTGTTGGCAGATAGACCCGTTGTTCAGGTTGAGTGAACATTCAAATGTCATCATCAGTGTACCGGAGCCAGAAACACTTGATGCAATCATCCATGACAGGTTCAGCCGCCACTTATATTTGCTTTATGATTTACAAACTTATTGTTCGATCCAATATCTGTTTGTTCTCCTAACCAGTGGAGGGAACAGTTGGTATCAAATTGCAGTAGCAGGACGAGGCATGCAAATGGTGGAGTTCAAATCTAATGCTGGTGATGATGCATGAAATGTTTGCCTTACGCCTCTGCTAGTGTTGTCGGTTTCCAGATATCTTCTCAAACTCCCCCTTGTTATTGTGAGCGACAGTGGATAAAAAAACTCCCCAATAATTTATTTTAACAAGATTAAGTTAGAAGGAGCTGCCAGACGCACGAGGTGGCTGAATTTAGTATCTATAACAAAAGCAGATATAGGCAGCTCAGGCTCCGGCGCCTCAACTCGAATTGAATACAAACATTTGAAATAAAAGAATGAAATTGGAGAAGCAGATTTATATGCTAATAATTCGTAGAGGTACGTGCAGCCATTTTGTGACCTTTGTATTGTGAAGTGAATGATGAAATACTTGAAAAGGCAAAATTTGTTTCCAAAAACATGTCTTTTGTAGACTTAAATATGTAAATCCATTTCCAATTCACATGTTTTGTTTGATTTAATACATCAGCAATAAGTTGGTGCTGATCCTTTGAACAATACATTATTGTTGATATTCCAAGACTAGCAATATGTTATAATAATTACAACTTTGTAATTATTACAACTACAAGTTATAATTTTGAAAGGTTATATTTTTTTATTCAAATTAAATTATGGGACATAATATATCTAATCAAAGATCTGTAAATGAGATTTAATTTAATATATTATATTTTATGATTTAATTTAAATTAAAAGTTATGATCGTGTCTTCAGACAGCTGATCAAAATTTGTAACCTTTGTTTTATGAAGTGAATGATGAAATACTTAAATGGCAAAAGTTGTATCCAAAAGCATATCTTTGGTCGACTTAAATATTTAAATCCATATCCAATTCACCTGCTGAGTTTGATTCAACATGTTTGATCAATTGCGATGAGTTTTAATGCTTTTGCGCTCATTTTGATCTCAGACACCCTCTTAGGGCATCTCCAATAGTTAGAGTTCTAAATGAATTTTTTTTTACAATTTTATTTTGCCACATCAACAATCTAATATTTTCAATGGTTAAAACTCAAAATGAATTTTTTTGTGATATAATTTATAACATATAATTGCATGATTTACCAATTTTAAGACAAAAGAGCAAGTTTGAAAACTCAAACCTGCTCTTAAATTATAAACCTAAAATCTTCCTCATTAAGATTTTTTAATTTTATAAACTTCTTAAAAATTTTTAATTGGAGATGCTCTTAGTCTAAGACATATGAAGATATCAAGAAGCTCTCCAACCATTGGAGGATCAAAACATGCAAGAATGTCCCTTTTGCTCTTTGTTACAAGGCAATGACACGCCAAATAACATGTTAAAAACAAAAGAAAATTATTATTATAGCACCATGCTCGTGTAATCTACTAAACAAGGATAAGTAGTAGACTACGAAAAAAATGGTGCTTGCACTACACACTGCACAGGCGAATACTAGCAAGAAATTATTTCAAACCTGGTACGGCAAAGAGTCGATTTCATCAACTGTGAGTTAGCATTTATCTTTTAGAATAAAAAATCTTTCCACAAAATCGCAATGAGTAGTCAGTCCTTCTATAGACCAATTCCTAATTTCTTTCGTCCAATCAAATCGCCGACTAAAAATTTTATCAAAGCAAAGCGAAGAAAATCATTCGAGTAATCATTTGGCGAAAACCATCGGATGGCGAAGAGGAAACGAGCAGAAAAGGGCAAGATTATATACGACCAACAAGCGGGGGAGGGAGGCTAATGAACTCATCCAATGGATTGGAGTCGGAGGTGGTAGGTCCATGAACACCTCATGGATTCGCTCTGCCGCCGTAATCTTTAGGTCGTACTCAGCCGCCAGGAAATAAATACGCTTGGATCTTTTCTAGCTCGCTTCTATGGCGGCGGCGGCGGCCGAAATTGCGGCGGCTCTGCGAAGCGACGCGGGGGATGAAATAGGGTTCAAAACGGGAATCGGACGAGCGATCTATGTGACACGTGTCCTATGGATTTTTATTTTTTAAGTAAAAGATGGTTACGCACGTCCGGATCAATCCGTGTCGAAGTTAAATCACAAGGTAGATCCCATCTGTCAAGCGGTCGGACACAAGAGTTACCGTAGACGTAACACTCGGACATACTCAGCTAATGCAGCGGCAGCGAAAGAACACTCGGATGCACTCGACAATGAGGATTGCGGATAAGGAGGCACTCGGATCTGCACACCGAAGACGACCAGACAAGCGTTATCAACCAAACAGGAGTCATCGCTCCTTATTTGGTCATCCGATGCTCAAATTAGCCCAACGGCGTCCAGAAAAGCGTGCTAGAAGGAAAAGAATAGAAGCAGTGTTCTCACGTGCGTGCACGTAAAAGAGCGTAAATGAGGCCTTCGTTCGAAAGCTTATTTATAGAGGAGAAGACTCCTTGCCAGCTGTGGACACGTACACTTTCTTTCCATGCTGGGTCATCCATATATGGGTTGCTCATGATTGCACTCGCCACGTGTCTTCACATGATAGATCCCTTAACTGGCAGGGAATATTCTCTGACATTCTATTGGGTTAGGCGACAAAAGACTCTTGTAATATTGTGCCGATCGGGCATTGACCTTGACGATTAAAGTCACCGACCGGCCAACCGCTCATGTTCAGGAGATGATTGTCCGACTCCTATTGGGTTGATAGATCTGCTCGAGCGTAATGTGTCCGATCGGCCACCCTGTCCAGTTGGGTAAAGTGTTCGGTCGGCTCGGTCGGGGCTAATGTCTATTGACCCTAGTGACCTGGTGCCTTCTCTGATTTAACCAAGAACTTTTATAATAACTTAACTCTTCTATTGATCGACTATTAACATTCAGATCAATCATCTTATAACTAATCATCAAATTAAGAGTGGAAGAGATTTTTTTTAAGGTACAAGTCGATTAAAAATTAATCTATTCTTATCATAACTCACTGATATAGGAAACCACCTAACTCATAATTATACTCCTTGAAAAGTTAGGTGGAAATCTTGATCAAAACCAACCATTGTCATGCACCTTATGATCGACCTTCCAAATTTGGAAGACAAACACACCAATTCATTTCAGACACGATTTAACACGATTACCTTTTTTTCAAACAAGCATAACCATCCCTAATCATGCATGCTTTACGGCCTTAGACTAATTAATTCAATTATATATTTTTAATTTGTTTAATTATTTAAAATAGAATAGCGACCGTGCACTATAATTAATTTATTCCACATGCACACTTGATAATATAAAATTAGGTTTTTAAAAATAATATAATTTCTTAAATATATAGAATGGTTTAAAATTAAAATAATTGAGGAGATCGAGACAACAAATTAAGAAAATTCTCATCAACAAAGAACAGCTTAATTTCTCATTAATAATGGGTTTTGATAATCATCTACAGACTACAAATCACGGCATGCATGCAAACGTATTATCAATCTCTCCATCTGTAGCCACAGTTAGGGTTGCAGCACACGAAGAACAGTGTCATTCCTTCCTCGCTTCGAGACATTGCCTACAAGTTTTGGTCCACGGACGAACGAAGAAACATGTACAATCAACTAATTAAAGTCGAAACGGATTTCACTCGCAGAATTAATATATTCCATGCTTGCATATATGATCAATGGCATCAATATATATATACCTGGAAAAACACGGCTTCTGGATGATCGCAAACTGCACACCTCACGGATTTCGTGCGAGGAAGTGTTGGATCAGCTGCCACGACCGGCAAGAGCTGCATGAACTCGCTCGCAGAGTGATCCACCACGTTTCTGTAGACGCAGTTGTTGTCAGCCACCTCCTGATCAAGTTGCAGGGGAAGAAATTAACCACCAGTGAGCTGAGAGAAGAAGAACAGCTCGTGCTACGAAAACTTAAATATATCGTGAGCAAGATCCACCTGGTGATCGCAGTTGCGACAAGCATAGAGAAGGAGCTTTTGCTGCCTGTTTCCTTTAGGGTACAAGATATTGTTGCTGCAACAAAATTCAGTTAATAGCAACCGAGAAACTAAAATCAAAGGAGTCAATTTTAACTTGCCATTCGCAACAGAACTTCATGACACTCATAGTTGTTCCTGAACCTGATCACCTCTGTTGTGCACCCTCACAGAGAAGATGGTGATGATGCTCCACTTAAAAGAGATAAACCAGAATAATGAATAATGGGGAAGTAGAATTATTCTAACAACAAGCTTTATTTAGCACTGAGGAAAGGAATCAAATTGCTGGAAGTCCCATTGAAATCAATAAGGATCTCTTCAAACAAATGCTGGTACGTAGAAATAGACATCCTGGGAATAAAGGCCAGAGGGAAAGAAGGCACTTGGAGTGTTAATGTTTGGAAACAAAAAAACAACTATTACGAAACATCAGGTATCAAAAATAAGCTTTGGAATGCCAAAATATCACAGTCCAAAACATCAGAAGCTTTAACTTGAGAACAATTGAAGACCTTGGTTTGTTGGGTGACACCTCAAAACCAAGTTAATTACAAATGGAAGTTTGTAACGACATTTATTGCACTCGAAACTTCTTAGAATAGGAGAAAACAAAACGGCAACCGGATGATATTCTTCTCGGCCTCATTAACTCAATTGACTTGGTTTGCTTCGATCATGGCCCTATCATGTAGTCGGAGCTTCTCACCTTCGCGGTTCAGGTACCCTTGAAACTTCTCCTGTAAGTTTTATGATAATTTAGCCATGACATAAAATAACTTGTAATAAGTATAGGCCAGAGAAGAAGGGGAAAGGGAAGAGATCGAGATGTTACACTCGGGATAGCAACAAATGAATCTTTCAGCGAGTACTAAGGTCAGCGTACTTTAAGCATCCACTAGAAGGTAAAGAACAGATAATGCGTGCTGATCATCGCTACTATTACTTAAGCATTGCTTCAGAGCTACTGGAGCAGTGACCTAAACTTTGTCATAACATTTTTTATAGGTTGTGTGTAAACAATCAAGCTAAAAATCCCCAAAAAAAACAAATATAGCAACCAAATTATGATAAGAAAACTTCAACAATGAAGAATAAATAAGAAAATGAATTAACCTGCATCTAGATTCTTATCCCTTTCACTGCAGAGGAAATAAACCTGGAATATTTTAAATCTAAGACAAAGGTCTTTAAGGAATGAAGATATATCGGAACGTCCTAAGTATGTATTTTAAATATGTTTTTTTTTAAAAAAATTTCCCATAGAAATCTTTTTCTCTCCCACTCAAAATCCGTCTATTCCAGTTTAGTTTAATAAATTTAGTGACTATCTAATCTCACAAGATGTCTTCATTCACTTCTCTCGTCACTTAAGTGGGATGCCTTCTAAGATGTGCCTTTATAATATAGTAGTTGTCCCCCTTCAAATTGTACACTTTCTTGCATTCCATAGTATAATAAGGTTTCCATATGATTCACTCACTTCTTACAGTCTCGGTATCCATCATCTCTTCTAAAGTTGGTTTAGTGTAGTCCAAATTTATACAAAAAAAATCTTTTTCCACATGTATTCTAGTAAAAAACCAAGCAACTTTATCTTAGGCTACAAGAAACTGCCGAATCAGATCACAAAATCAAGCCTAATTCCAGTGTTTTATAAAGATTCAACGGAATAGATGCCATTCAGAAGTAAAAGAAATTAGCTTGAAATTTATGTTCCCAATTTTTATCATGAGCATTCAAGACCCAAAGTACAAACAAGGCCAAATAATAAAGGAAACGGATCATACTAGCAAGCAATTTTACACTCGGATGAAGATCTCGTATTACTGGAAAACAATATGGAACGATCGACAACAACCGATCTCCCTAAACACCCTACTATCCCAACTTATTTCTAAACAGCACAAAACCCTAATTTTAAGATTAAGAAACCATGTCACGGAATAACAATTGAACGCTTAGGCCAAGAAAAGCGCATAGAAAAAAATTGTGCATGGGTAATAAATAGATCGCAGGAAACTAGTTGAAGAGCGAGAAGAAAACGTAAGAGACGACGCACTTTGCCGCCGAAGAGGAAAATCCCGGCGAGTCCAGCGGTGGCGACGCCTCCCCATATCACCGCGGTAGACGTCAGCAGAGACCAATTACGATAGATCATTTCTCTCCTTTCACCGCCTTTAGCTCAAATGATCAAATCTCTTTCTCGGTTCCTTTCCGTGTTCCCGTTTCTTCTTGTAACAAAATGACCTAATTGGGCGGTCAGTAGTTTAATGGAATTTGTTTATTTCACCCTCCTAATATATTTTAGGAAAGTTTTCAAGGGCACCCGTTTTCAAATTAGCCCTCCTAGTTTACTTCTTTGTTTTTCTTTGCAATGTCTTCTTAAGTGCTCTCAGGACAGTGCGATGGATAAGACATGAGAGGTTGTCACATGACATCTAGAGATTGAAACTCAACGTATCCGAGTATATATCTCCCCATGTCTTAACCATTTGCACTAATTGTTAGTAGTCACCCGTAATTTACCTCCTTCGTGTTGACCTGAGGACGGGTTGACAGAGACGTTGAGGACGAGGGAATCGTCTTTT
>JBBPFQ010989261.1:0-10909 GCA_037974815.1 Kaempferia elegans | reverse complement strand
CCCACCACGAGTGCTTCCCGATTACCCTGGTGGCCCATGGAAAATTTCCATGGGGTCAGGCCGGTCACCCCAGGCTCGACGTTATCCAGCCTGGTTAATCATTTTTTTTTAATTAGTCAATATTTGGAGTCGTATGCCTGGAGTTTATGTTATTTATAATAGTACTATTTTAACACTCAATTCTGTATCAGAGCTGGTAAAACTAGTGTTTCTTCTTTTAGATCACCAATTTGAGGGGTTGTGGGTTTGGTGTAGCTGCTCCTCTTCCTTCTCTGCTCTACATATCCCATAGTCATAGTTGTTGCAGTGGCCTCGCTGAGATCAAAAGCTGACCACTCCATCTCCAATAGCTTCTTAGGGCTCAACTATTGACTATCTACCATCCCATTCCATGCCTTCCCCTTGCTTCCAACCTGCTAATTTATATTCACATGCTAATTTTTTTCATTTTTTTTATTGAGGGACAAAATTCATGGCCTTTTTATTTGAGTTATTTGCTTATTGAGCTACTCCCAATTGAACCAGGTTCCACATTGAATTACTCTGTTTGTCATCGGCATTTGTAAGTTGTGCTACATTTTCATTGTTGTTCAAGATAGTGCTAATATGACTAATTAATTTTCATATAACTCACTGACTAGCCCATAATTGTTCTATTCATTTTTGATACTACATTTCAGCTAGATAAAAATAAAACTTTCTTGCTAAAAAGGAAATGCAACATTATATCATACTGTATTTCATCATGTTGGAATTTTTTTTGCTAATACTTGTAGCTTTGATTCTCTTTCATTGCAACAAAGGGGTGGTGGAGTGGAGGGTTCACATATGGATTATGGATAGGGATTTTAGTCGCATCAGGGTTTTCAGTTGTGCCTGTGGTATCTCGCATTTGGAAGGTCCATTTTGATATCCAGCGGAGTTCCTCAACCAAGGTTAGTGTGATACACACTGAATAGCTGCACTACAATGCAGTCAGATGTGGGATTACAAATCTTTCAATCGAAAGTACTTTAGCGAATCTAGAGATGATTAAGAGCAAAAATCCTGTTCGAGTTGAATTTGAAAATATCACTCATCTATTTCTGAATTCTTAATTCTTTACCTCACTAATTTTATTGTAGTTTAAATCAACTATAAATTATGGTGTGTTTGGTTTATGGTAATAACTATCCCATTCCCTATGAATTTCATAAAATAAGTATTTATATGTTTGGTAATAAAAATGAACTTCAATCATCAATTCCTATGGAATTAAAATGGTTTTAAAATACATTCCAAAATCATAATGAATGATTTTTCCTTACTCTATTCTAGAATAGTTATTTCTTATTTATTCCCTTCAAAAATTATAGATTTTTATTCTATTCAACCATCAAATATAATATTATGAATGAGCAAAGCAGACCGAGCATATACCTCCCCCATGTCTTAACCATTTGCACTTATGACTAGTAACCACCCGTGATTTACCTCCTCCGTGTTGACCTGGGGACGGGTTGGCGGGGGCGCTGAGGGCGAGCGATTTCACCTTTTTGCCACATGAATGAGCAAAGCAGACCTTATTAGGCTGTGCAAGGCCTCACAAGCTGAACAAATTATTTCTACAGACCAAACATGGAAATTCCAAAAGCATTTAGGTTACAATTCCTAAGAATAATTATTGTATTTGATGAACCAAACACATTCGTTTGGCTTCAACGATGTTTTTGTGATTCTAATCTTAATTCTAGCTTAATATCTCTATGGTTCCTTTTTATTATCTGCTATGTTGTTTACACAGGAGGATAGTAGGAGAGTTGCTTCTTCTTTATTCCCCTCTATGCACTCTTCTCTAACAAGGAAAAAGGATCATGGTACACATTTGCCCGTACTTCAATCAAAGATACATAGTTTTTTTTTGGCAGCTCGAAAGGTTGAAGCCTTGTTTCTGTTTTTGCAGGAAGAGCTGAGGCTCTCCTAATCGCTGCCTACGGAATGGATTTGAAACTGAAGTAGCAAGCAAGCGATGTGATAAATGTGCAATTAAAACACAACTTGGAAGGCTCATCGCAAGATTGGAAGAGCAAGATCCATTCTTTTTTCTTTGCAGCTTTGTTTCTCTTGTTGATGTGTCAATTTAAGGGAAGACAAGAATGAGAACATCCAGATTGATGATTCTGCATTCAGATTGTCATTTGTTCAACCTCATTTAATGTTCTGTAAGCTTCTATATTCATTCTATCAACAACTAGCTCAGTAGTCATTCTATCTACATTTATATTTATTCTCATTTAATGTATTATGCCCCCTCCTATTTACTTGTATCCCATTATGGGGCCAACTATACTATGCCGCTTGGAGGGAGTGATATCATTTTTTTTTTTAATAGTTATTTTGTATTTTTTTTATCCTTCTTTGTTCTCCAATTTTCAAGATGAATATTTAAAAAAAGTAAACTTTTGAGTGTGTATGAATTATGTTTTAGAGATATCCGGTAGATGATTTAGCGAAGGCTGTCTATTTTAGAATTAGTCGAATAAAATTGATGTCTTTCCTATGGTTACTTTAAAAGTAGCTCTTAAATATTTTCTAATAATTTTCCATTATTAAAATATCTCAGAGTAGTTTTGATGATAATTTAAAATGATAAAATAGATATCTTAATCATATAAAAAAGGGTCCTGGTGTGCTCAAGTAGATTCTTATGTATTCACGATTTGAATTCTAATTATACTACACTGTAAGGTATTTCTTTTAATGGGATGGCAAATAAATCTAAGGGAGTGTTTGATGATTGTTTTCATATTTTTTATTTTTTAAAAAAATACTCTATTTTTAGAAAATAAATGTTAAAAATGTAAACCAAATATTATTTTTTAAAAAATCATTTTTAAAATAAAAATAAAAATAAAAAACAAACGAACGAACCAAACGGCTTCCGGATTTACTTACTGGCAGGTGAAGCACTTCAAGAGGCATTTAAATGGGTTTTGATAATTTCTTTTGTGCTCTTTTTATATGTATATGACTTGGATGAAATAACAAAGCAATAGCTACTTTATCAGTCCTTTGATAGGATAAATGCATATGAAAATAATGTAAACAACAAACGCACATAAAGGCAACAAAACAAATGGGCAGAGAAGCACAAACTTTCAAGCCATAGACCAAAACATTAACATGAGTTGTCTATCTGGGAAACAAATAGCTTATTACTCCAACAGCCACATCCATGCAGGTTTCTGCACTCATTCGAGTGCTTTACAAGAATCTCTGAAAGCACGGTTCATGCGAGATCAGTGAAAGTAATTTAATATCCTCGTAAAAGCAGTGAAAATGAAGAGAGAGGCCAGTCCTAGAATGAGCCTAGACTTCAAATTATTGCCAAAAAAAAGCTTGAAACACTGGTCGATGATGAAACCAGCTCAATTCGCTCGGGCTGAGTTACTGAGAAGGGGTGGTGCGTGACTTGTCGGGCAAGATGTTGTCAGGAAGAATTAGCTCTGGCGGTGTTTCACGGACGATTCCGAGCATCGAGTCATACTCCTCGTCCTTATGTGCGAACCTCTTGCGCAAAACTTTCTCAAACTCGATCTCATCAAATGACTTGGCATTCTCAGCCGCATGCACTTGGGCCAAGTTAGCGTAGTTGGTAGCAGACTGAGCGATAAAAGCTACCTCTTCATCGGTGAGCTTTCTCAGCAACCTGGCAGGATTGCCTCCCCATACCTTACACATAACAATTATTCACAAATGGGTGTAATCAATTAATAATAAATATAATGAATACTTACTGTATCACTAATAGTGTTCCATCAGGTTCGACATTTACTGTTGTCGATTGATCAAAGCCATCATCTCATATTAGTCTTGACTATTTGAAAATGTGCTACATGTATTTCGTTCCTACATTGAACTAAGTGCAAGAGTATATCCCTAGTAATGTTGATATTTTTTAAACTATTTCTAATTATGTTAACTAGTATAAATCCCCGGTACATTAATTTATTTTCTTGCATCTTATCATTGTTTGAAGTTAGACCTAATTTCACCAAATCAACTTACAGCGTATCTTTAAAGTTGTTATCTCGATCTCTGCTGCATTTGTGATTTCCTATCCTCAGATATCATATCCTTGAATATTTGAGTACGGGTTGGGACCATATGTGAAGTGCTAGATCACGTAAGGACAGAAAGTAGGTCAAACAAAGACTTTGGAAGAAAGATGAGTTCCTAATTGTTAGATCAACTGTTTATTTCTGATACAGTGAAAACTAAATTAACACAATTTTGATGAACCTAGAACTTTGAAACATAAGAGAATTGTTAACAAAATCAACATTCACAATAAGTATACTCTCATTGCATAGAGCAACTGGTTTTAAAGGCATCAGGAGAGGTTGATTTCTGAAAATAAAAAACATAAATGACAATATAGTTGATACCTCTCCAGCTGGGATCTTTGTGTTCTGCCTTACGAGGGATCCTGCAGCCACCATCCCATGCTTTTCCACAAGTACCCCATCAAGCAGTACGGCACCCATTCCGACAAATGATTCATCCTCAATAGTGCATCCATGCAAGACAGCACTATGACCTATATAAAGTTAAAACACCAATTGAAGAATGAGCCCTATAAGATGTACTTCATCTGTATCTTGAATCCAAAATCTTAATCTTAATATGGTCATGAATTGGCCTTTTTTTAAAAAAAAAAAAAAAGCATGCAAGGTTTTTGAACAAAAAACTTCATGGCTGGGATGTAAAGAACTGCCAGCTTGGACACGGATTCATAATAAAGAAAGAAACATGTTGACAATAGAACAATAATTTATAACCCACTATCTTATGCAAGACATGCAAAACAATTTATAAAAACTATTAACAAGGATGATTAAAATCACTTGCCTACTGTGACATTATCTCCAATAATAGTTGGCAGGACTTTCCCACTCAAATTAGATTTTGCCACATGCACCAGAGAATTATCTTGTATATTAGTGCCAGATCCAACATGGATGCTGTTTACATCACCTGCAAAGGATCAGACGAAAATGAATCTTGTATATTAGCGCCAGATCCAACATGGATTCATAATAAGAAATGTCTAGCTGAAAGTTGATTGTCTTCTTCCTCAACAACTATTCACTAGCAATGGATCTAGCAACAACAAATTTTATAAATTTCTAATGATCAATCTATGTTTAATACGATCCTTGGACAATTACTCATATACCTAGAGAAAAAAAAATATCGTTTTTCTGCATGCATCATTGGTTGTGTAACATTGTACAATGAATGCTTGAAGTCATTGGCTTTCTAAATTATTTGAAGGTGTATATGAATTCTTCTAAAGAATCATACTGAAGTTGTAGGATGATGCAATCAAGAGACCCTTTTACAATCCTATATAGGAAACATGCTAGACAACATTAGGGCAGACAATCAGTAAAAGTGTTTGACACCACGGATCTGCTCTTGGACTTGAGTGAAAGACTGATGCAAGGAAATTCAAACTCAAAATATGAACAATAAAATGGAAGTGGATGTAATCACCATCTGACTTTTTTTTGTCAAAAGAAACTTACAACATACTTGTAATAAAACTATGCTTTATAGATCAAAATGTTAGGTGCTTAAAAAACATGTACAAAATGTTAGTGTAGTTAATAAGTAATTTGTATGACTGAGAAGACAAAAAAAGTAAAGCTACCATTCATGATAACAAAACTAGAGTGAATAAGTAAATCAAAGAAAATCATCAAAAACGGCGACGACATTCTGAAAAAATGACCCTAGTGTTTGAATTACAAAGAGTGAGATACTTAACTATTCAAAGTATAGATAAAGGAGTCAAAGAAGAATTTTATGAAAAACTCTAGAAACATATTCTGATAATGTCTTACACAAGCCCAATGGTGCAAAAGGTCCATCTGCCTGACCACAAATAGGTGGGTTATTATAGCTTTTGTTATTGTCAAATACAAATTTAAGTCAAATAAATAGAATTCAGTGGGAAACCAAACAAAAGATAAACATGAGAGCCAACAAGTAAAATAATATAGACTAGATTTTTTAGTCAATCCAGTTGCAACCTCCTATTGGTTGGAATGTGATATCAAACTTTCAACATACCAGTTGGCTTCCAAAATCATGATAATTTTTCACCCTTTTCTGCTGGGTTTTGGAGAACATTAGCATAGTATTTCACTAGTGTGATGAGCTGAAACAGTGCAATGTGTGTGCAAAGAGTTGTAGAGGAATTGTTCTGGAAAGACTTGTGTGAGATGAAGGTGAATTTTTCACGTCTTATCAAAATCCCTCAAAAAAAATAAACATTTTAAATTCTCAAGCACATGGGGGAAAATATTTTTTATTTCTCACCAACTATCTCAATTGGAAAACCCAGTTAAACAAGAAATGTCAATGGGTAAAATATCTTATGCAATCAATTAGCATACTGGGTGTATATGTAGCCATACTCATGTGGATTTCAGACTGCAAAAAGCATATCCTTCCCACTTGGGCTAAATAGTGCATATATGATTGCATATAACTTAGATAATCAATTAGCCACCGACACCATAGATTCAAGCAAACAAAATGAATGAGCTAGTTTAAGGAAAGAGAAAATAGTCAGCTTATATTAAACATCTGCCTTCAGATTATACAATAATATAAAGGAAAACCAGTTACTATTCCTTCCATTGCAATCCTTCCAAGTAAACAAGAAGAGATTAAGCTTCTTTTTTTTCTTTCAATTTGGTCCTTCCACTTCTCCTTTATTTCACATTTCTTAAAATAAGCATAATTATAAAATAAAACAAATCAAATAACCAGAAGTTATAACAGATTGTAAGATATTGAATTACTCGTTCCTAAAATATGATTCTTATTTGTCAGCCTAAATTAATTAATTATTCAATTGTAATTTAAAAATATGGCATTCTGTATAAGCAGAGGACATCAAGACTTAAGTGGGTGAGATTGCCATGTCTCACGTTAAAGTTTTGGGCTAAGGAGGAGAATCAATAAGCTTAGACCAGTGAGCAACTACTATATTGGGCTTGAGCATTTGGGTGCTAGTGCTTGGATTGAGCCAGATAATTTAATGGGTACTCTTACCTATGCTAGTCATGCTAGCATATTAATTGAGGAATGCAACTTCTATGTTTTCCTACACCTTTCTAAGTTACAAAATTTCATGCCAATAAAATGAATTTTGCAAGGAAATGATCCGAAAACATCATTATATTCTGGTTGTATATGTACTATGGAAATTAATTGAAATCACAACATACCTCGCAAAACACATCCATACCAAATTGATGATCCTTGGCCTACTTGGACATCACCAATAACAGATGCACTAGGTGCAACAAAAGCATCTTTGTGAACATTAGGTACTTTGTCGAACACGTTCATAAGTGTGCGATGCCTTGATACTGAAAATGACAATAAGAGAGCAATTTAGCAAGTTAGAATACTATGAATTTAAAACATATTTGTTTCTCACAATTACTTAGTATAATTCTAGCAAGAAAAGTTTCTGAGCCAAGGTACAAACTATATCATAGAATGAAATCTGTACTGATTGTCCTAGACAACAAGATATTTCATACCATTTAAGTAGGCAAACTTCTCGATTAAAGACCAAACAACAATAAGATTAAAATGTGAATTCAATCCAATAACTGAATAGGCGAAGGGACATAATTTTTTTTAAATGACCTTAGTCGTCCTGGTTCATTGAAAAGTCTAGCATAAACAGTATTACCTATGGCAATCAAAACATCTACCCATAATCATTGGTGTTCAATAACATGAATGTAAATTGTAACAAATAGTATCTTTACTAAACATCTACCTTCAGAATAAACAATAATATAAAGAAAAACCAGTTACCAACAAAAAGCTCAATAAATTTCCTGAATACTAAGAAAAGATGAATTCTTATACATAGACCTCAATGATGTCATAAAAATTGGATTTTTCACTGGTATGCTGGATAAGCTATAATCAAGTTTCTTGTTTAAGTTAGTAGAGCTATATTGTGCACATAGGTAATAAAATCAATAAATTGCAACAACCAATGCATTTATGTTTCAGGTTGAATCGAAGTATCAAGTCTCATTTCTTTTAATCTTTGGACTACTTTTTGATATTACAGAAACCAATACATCTGAAGTTCAAGTTCCTAACATGTCTTCGAATTTTTGGGAAAACATCACTAACATAGATAACGTTTGAGCAACTGAAATTTTTTTATTCTAGAACATCGTGAAAAAAAAATCTCGAATCTAATCGTGGATAACAATATTTTAAGCGAAACGGAGAAACTAATCATAATAAAGTAAGATCCCCTGATGACCATTTCGATTCAAACCTAAACAATGTCAGTAAAGCCATAATACAAGCAATCAAAAATGCAAGATACTGAATCAAAATAACCGAACGCAGCAAGATCGCCGGATCGAAACAAGTACACGGAGAAAGAAGCAGTCTTACTCTGCTCCTGGAAGAGATAGTTTCCCTGGAGTCGGGAACCGAGACGATCGATGGCCTGGCCGGTCTCCCGGATCCAGAATCCGACAGTGTAGATCGCCCTCCCTAGTGTCCCCATCGATATCGCGCCCTAGCTGACAGACGGATGCCGAAGGCAACGGGATAGATCGCCCCCCTTTGACGCCGGCGACGAAGAGGAAGAGGCAGCGAGAAAGCGAGAGGGAAAGGAAGGAGATCCGCGAGAGGGCAGCGGTCTTGGAAGCAGAGCGTCGCGATTGGGGTTTTCGCCGGAGACGGAATTGCCCCTGCTCATTTACTTCTATTTCAAAATGCCCTCCGAACGCTTTATAGATTTCTTATTAAAGTCAAAATTATTTTTAAAAGTAAATAAATAAATAAATAAATTTTGGAAATGTTTAATAAATACAAATTTGAAAGACCGTTCAGAAAAAAGACGAAGGAATCGATCGGCAGCGCTCTCGTCCTTCCGATTCCTTTCCCTTCCCTTCAAAACCCTACCTTTTCCTCTTCCACCTCTCGATCGGGTCCTCCGTCCTCGTACCCGCATCCGGTTGGAATCTTACCTATGTATTATAAGGATGAATCTGTTCCATCGTGGGGATTCTGCTGTTTGATTTGGATTTCTTGTTCTATTGTTGGTTTTTTATGGGAAGTGAGATTGCTGGTCGTGCTGGTGGGGCATTTTCCATTGGAAGGATTTCTGTTGGTATTGAGGTTATTGGGATACTCACAGTTGAGGTGACATCACATTTTGAAGTCAGTGGTGATAGCCATGGGCGAAAGTTGTACACTTTTCACAGGTGGAAGACAGACATTGCTGCAGAGCTTGCTAAGCTATCAGACATGGAGTTGAAGTTCATCAAGAATCCTATCGAGAAATGGATTGTTAAATAATTCCAGTTCATTCGACAAAGTGATTGATGAGCGTGATTTAATCAGTTCATTCCAGAATCCTTTCTGACCTTCCGGTTCTAGAGAGATCAATGGATTCCTTTTGCAACTGGTTGGGTACACCATTCAACTTTTTGAATCTACTGACATCTTAATTTGCAATGCCTTCTTCCTTAGGTTGCTTTGCTGGTCTGCCATCTAAGCCATCTCCTCTACATCTGTCGACTGGAGTTTGGTTGAAGAGTTTTGACTTGTATTCGACATGATCCACCATGTTCATGGGTGGTAAAGTGCCTACACTGCCAGGCTTCAGGATGGTAGTCCCACGACCAAGGAGTCCTCATACTCATCTGGATTGCAAGAGTGGGCATCTCCATTTGCTGGGAAGGATCTGCTTGGCATTTCTAGACGGTACGACACTGATTCTTTTTGCTTGAAAAGTAGTAAGATGAAAAAGGAATGATAATTCCTGAATTGTTTGTTACTTCTCAAAATGCTCATGGTTGAAAATCTCTTGCTCTGGTTAGAAACTTGGGCCAATAGAATTGGTAGCATTCAAGATGGAGACAATGAAGTAATGCATGGAGATGCCTTGCTTTTCTTTTTCCTGCTTTGCATGCAACTCATATATAACAATGATAGAAAACAACCAAGTCTTTATCTCACTAAGTGGGATCATCTATATAGATTTTTCTACGCCATTGAGCTCGATCATCTACTACGTCATCATCTATGTTTAGATGTATTTTATCTTATTTTATTGTTGACAATAGTCTTCTTTAATATTCATCTTCCTCTATTAATATACATATATATACTTGTCATTGTCTTACATCAATATTTATTGGATGTCTGAGTACATGTCCATCTCATTTTAAACACATCTCTTAGGGTGCGTTTGGTTGGGGGTTATCGTTGATACCTTGGTTATCCATTCAAGGTTATCAACAAAAACTTTGTTTGGTTTAGGTGATGAATGATTCTTGAGCAATCTTACATGCCTGACATCGTCAACAATTCGGGAATTCAACCCAGAATGTGATTACCTCGGATTTTTTCTGTTTTTCTCGATTCTGGAGTTATAGAATCCATCCGAGTCGGTCGCCATAGTTCATTTGTGGGGAAGACTCGCTGGAGGTCAGAGGTGGCAGGCGACTCATCAGTCCCATGAACAGGACGTCCGACAAGTGGTGTCAACTGAGCGTCGCCCTATTCTAGCGAAAGCCTCACGCACTCCGAATGTCGTCCGCCGAATGCCGCTCACCGGGGGCTGGAGGTTCCAGGCGGCTCACTAGAAGGCTCGGCGGGCAGTAGGTGAGAGAACGATCGCGTGCAATTTTTTAAAATTAGTTTTTTTTTTAAACATAGGTTTTTTTATTAAAACTTTGGTTAATTGAATCAATCAACTCCTAGTTATAGTTGAGATAAACTAAATAGATCTATTTAAAGTCCAACAAAATTATCCCAAAAAAATTCTAAAATAATAAAAAAATCTTATCACCATTAAAAA
>JBBPFQ010989049.1:0-10910 GCA_037974815.1 Kaempferia elegans | reverse complement strand
CCTTCTTGATAGGCTTCCTGAAGTCATTGATCATTTAATATTTCTTTGTTACTTCAATCATCGTAATGCAAGTACATTGGAATAATGAAAAACCTTCAGGCTAGAATGAAGTATATGTACCTGTCTTGCAAGTATGTATTGTACTCACGGATAGTCGGAATGGCAATTAGCCACCACAGAACCAATCTGTAAACAATCAAGGGGTTTCTAGGAGGAACCCATAGACAAAACTTGAGGAAAAAGGTGTTGAGCTCCACAGTCATAAAAACATCACAAAGGCACAGCACTTGAATGAATCTCAATGGTCCGAGCAAGGGATGCCACTCATCTTTGTCCCATTTTGCAGGTGTAAACTGACCCAATGTTCGTTTGACCTTCACAAATGAATTATATATAATTAAATATCATAGTCTAAGGAAAAAAACAATAGAAGATGTGCATAAGATACTTATATCTTCTAAAAAGGTACAATGAAAGCCAAACATTCAAGGAGATAACAGGAATATGGCTTTGTTATGATTAGAAAAGATTTGTTCTACGAAAAATGATTAGATAATCATTCAAGCAAATCCTGAAAGAAATTAACCACTTTGGATGAACTAGAAGCATTTATTTTTCTGAAAGAGGTTCAACCACCACCATGAGCATTCAATTCCATCAGGTTCAACTGTTGGGCAAATGTGATGGAGTAAACTCAGACAGAATAAAATTTCAGAGGAAGACATATCTACAACTCCATTGAGTTCCTCGGAGTATATATAACTACAAGCTTCTCAAAATTTGAGATTTGCTTTAAAATTTGCTTAAAATATGCTACGCTATCAATCCCATAGCCGTGAATCAACAACTTTCTGTTAGAACAGGGTAAAACTGGTATGCTAGAAACATTGATATTTCCTTGGGATAAAGGAGAATTACAAGCACGAGATGTCTGTGTAAAGGATAAATCATAGATGGACCCAAACATCATTAGAAGAAAACCTAAGTGATTTCTTACACAGTGTTTGGGCAAAATGACAATTTTGTCATGTAAAAAATAGAGTGCTTGTTGTTGACAGTTTGACTCAATCAAAGAAAGAATAAAAATCATGCAAATGGATGGACTGGTTGGTAGCATGGCATGATTACTCTCATCACGGGAATCACATTAAAATCAAACAAGTCTTGGACAGATCCAATGCCGATGAGACACATGCTGACCTACAAATAATTGGCTACCCGAGTAGCATAACCAGCTCCAAATAAGTCCATGGTAAAACGACCATAACCAGAGAGACGTGTATATGAAATCCTCAGTCGTCAATCATTTTATTGCATTAAAATCACAAAAAGGATAGTTTTAATAGCCTGCCAATATTATGACACTAAATTTAAGCCCCCGTATTTGGTTTCTGCATGATACTCGTGGCTCTGTTGCTAATATGAGATATAATGCCAACCACTGGAAGCAATATTTCTCTCAAGTTCTGGGTCACATCCTCAAGAACCGAGAAAAAGTTTGAAGCCCCAAAGTACCACAATTATTGACAAATTTGAATATAAATAGAAATATCAAATAAGTACAACATACCATCATACCTTACCAATTATATTTGGTTGGCGGCTTATGCCTACCCACTCATAGGTTTTTCCATCGAAGTACCTAACACTATGCATTCCTGCCCAAATACCTGTCATAAACAAAAATATGAATCATGATACAACCTAATGGTATATTCATCTCTTTTTTCCTTTTTTTTTTTTTTTTTTGCTTGATTGAATTCATATATAGAACAAACAAAGGTTTCAGATCTTGCAAACGAATCTTATCAAAATAGGTCGCAACCTAGAACATAATTTTTATTGGGGTAAGTAAACGCTGTGGATTTAGACAGACAATCTAAGGCTGTGTTTCTAAAAGTCTTGGATGACAGTTGTGTTAAGTACCTTCAAGTACTTAATGAGCATTGGACATTACAAGTACGTACTGTCAGACATGCAAGTATGGGACTGGTAGAGAGCACATTCCAGAAATATATGCTTCAACATACTGAAAGCATGCACGTGAAATTACTTCTAACAACTAAGAATCCTCGTTAATTTGGAGCAACCACCAAAGAAACAGAGGTAGGATCATTTTCATTTGAACCATTACCGAACTAATTATTTAGAATCCATTTGAAGGTAAAACAAGAGAGGTTCTCACCAAACCAGTTGCAGATCAAGATGTCCAAAATAATACTGTCCCACCAGCACTCATTGAAGTTGGGTAACATATGGCGAAAAGTAAACTGCAATGGTTAGCTGACGAACTTAAATAATGTTTTTTTTTTCAAGAAATAAGTTTCGTAATTTTTGTAAAGAATAAGGGGAAAAAAATGAAACGACCTCCATTAATTCAAAGCCAATTGACAACACCCATAGAAGGGGCTGGTTTCTTATCATTATTGCCTTTCCCCACCATCCAAAAATATGAGCAAGAACAAACTCATCAAATAATGTATTCTGCGATAAACTAACATGAATTAGCGTACAAGATATAAAAGGTATAATTTGCTTGAAAAATTCAAGCAATATAAAATGATAGGTGAAAAGGTTGGTGAATGAAGGAATCATACATAAACATTGATAAACCTGTTTTGGGGATTCTCTGAGACATAAATACGACAGTCTGCTCCATATGATCTTTCAGGTAATTCTGGAAGGAATAAATAAGGATTCCACTAACTTGTTTATCTTTTACTATACTATTTTGAGGATAGAACCATAAAATTCCAAAATCAAGTAATTACCAACTCCAAGAGCAGGATGGAGAAATTTCATAAACTGCCGTGCATCGTCACGATTCTGGGAATGAAGAAAAAAATTCAAGAAAATTTGTAAAATTCACAACAGAACTATCAGATGACGATAATATTTGAGGTTTAGATTCTACCCAAATCACAATACTAGTCGATCAAACCAAAACCTCGGTTACAAACAGTTAAAAAGTAGACTTCTATATAGGAATTTACAGGAGAAATTAAAGTTGATGCAGTATCAAAGCACTGAATAGAAAAATGGTATCCAAAAATAACAAATGGAAGAGAATAAAATCGAAGCAGATGTGTTTGACAATCATCCTAATTGAAAGATAAAAACACAAACCTGGAAAAGCAAAAATGTTAGGGCCACAAGGTACACAACAGCCATTCCATGAACTAAGCGCCAAATTGCAGGATGAGGCCTTATAAGGACCCTGATAAACATAGTCATAATTAGCATGGTACCTACCTATCATGGCATGTTAATATGTACATATATTCATCTTCACAAACAGAGTTCACAAACTAGTAACAATGGAAGTGATAGCTTACGTCGAAGGTGCTTGCAACAAGGAATAGGCTAAAAAGACTGCAATCATTGCCCAGACACCTCTGCAAAAGGAAGCAAATTCAAAGGGTGTTAAAGTCCATAAGAAAAATACAATCCTAATGTACAATAATCTGGCATACTCACCTCTTTACTGATGTAACAATGTCAGTTGATGCTGTGCTTTCAGGATCTAGTGCTCCACTTGCCCAACTGAAAAAAAAATGTTTAGAATATGAAGCGGCCAACAGATGATAAACCCTTCAAGCATTCCACAAAAACATATGTTACAAGATCATTTGATCTCTTGTTTAGTCCTAGTTGGTACTCTTTAAACAAATCAAACATAATTGCGTAACAATTCATACCACATCAGGCTCTTGGAAGAAGACTTTACAACTGAGTAATAGGTCCGCAGTTTTAAAAAAGAAAAATTGAGTGACGAGACATGCAAATTTATTCAATCAAAAGTTTACACATCCAATCTTCCTAATTTACATCACTCTATTGATCATTTCTGTGGTCCAGTCCAAAACAACACCAACCAGTTCACAGAGACCACATAACCAGAGATAATTAAAATGCAATCCTGCAAACCAAATTAAAAATTATCAAGTAGTAGATATCTCACTATTGTAACATACTAAACTTCTATCTAACACATCATTCTTCAAACTATGGCAAACCATTCTTTTCCTTGCTAATTAGTTCAGCCGATCATTCATCTCCTCCAATTTAGATGTGAGCTTAAACCATAAGCAAATTGTAGAACTATTCTTGACTCATTATATGTATCATGTGTTATTACCTTATCTAAATAGCTCGCATGCAAGAATATTGTTCACCTAATTACTTGTCGATCAATTACAAATTTAAGTTAGTGCATGGAATCTATCACTTCCCTTAGACTAAAATTCAAAAACACAGAAGACGGAAGTAAGAAAGTAAGCAAGAAATATACATAATATAAATATCCATATAGATAGCCAAAGAAATGAAGAATCAAACAGATTATCTTGTACCAAAGAGCTGTCAAAATTGTAGGAAGCAGCACTCACACTAATAAACATGTTCCGATGAACAGTAAAGTTATTGTGCGTGGCTTGTAAGCCCAAGCTGTCCATGGATCAAGTTCACCAAAATCACTTTGAAATTTGGCACCATTCTCTTCTCGAATTTTGCAGTCTCTTCTTTGTGTTTTTCCTTGGCCATTGGCCTCCATGATCCCCAAGAAAGCTGCAAAAACAGTAATAACAAACAAAGAATTAGCAAACTTTACATATCAGAAATAGCATAGAAATACAACTTGCGGAATCATTTCTCGCAGAAAAAAAAAATTCCAAAACCATACCAATAATTCAATGTTCTGTGGAAGAAAATTGAAATATAAGATAGCCAATCATTTGAATAATTGGTGGTACGGTCACAGAAAATCAAATAGAACTTTCTAACAAATATACCAATGTATGATGTATCATCTGAAAACAATAACATGGAGATATACATGATCCGGAAAAGTAACCCTATCCCACAAAAAGAAGATTACCTAAAAGAAAGTTGAAAGGTTTACATTGATAGAGATTATAAATACCTAGACCCTAACACAATAAATAACGTTTTCGTTCTAAATTGCAAAGGTCAGATGCAGCAGTCAGTGCAGAGCAAAGATAGATTGTTTCAAATCCAACGCCCGTGGCCATTTATTTGACTGATAACTTCAAAAAAAAAATGTACGAATGGCTCGAATAAAGTGAATATCATCATCAACTATGGAAGAGACCAAAAGAACTCATGGTAGCCACGGAAAGTGATACCTAAAGAGAATACGCTTTTCATACTAAAAAAAGAGCCAACTTTTCCAGATCACAAAGACAAAACGGCCAGAGAAGCGAAGAACCCCCCGTGAAAAAATAGGTGAGTTTGGGGAAAAAAAAGGAAAATATATTCCTCAAACACGAACAATGAAAAGGCAAAGTACCTTGAAACAGAGAATAAAGAAAGGAATAGTCGCACGCAACGGCTCGAAGAGGAATCCGTGCTCTTCTTCTTTTCCCTCTTTCTTCTTACTCTTCGTTGAAGCAACTCAATTACGCAGGACAATAGCAAAGTTCTCTTCTCCCCCGATTTGAACGCCCGCATGCGCGCAGGGAGAACTAAAAGACAAACGGAGGAAAGCCGATTCCTTCACCCCCATTCCCTGAGGAATTACCGACGTAGAGTTGCCGACACGCCCGCCTTTCCGCCGTACGATCAGAGTGAGATCCGAGCCGCCAAAATGAGCCCGGATCAAAGGCGCAATCTTTTCGATCTTTCCCTCCCCTTCTCGGGGCGTCGATGGATGAGAGAGGGAGGAGAGAGAGACGAAACGAAACAGGTCAGGCAAGAGAACAAGTATCGCTTATAAAGGGGCAAAGAAGAGAGAGAGAGGGACAGAGTACAGGACGGTCAAACACGACTTGAATATAGGAAAGAAGTAAGGCCTGTGTAGTTTAAATGGCCATCGTACTTGGAATATTTACAAAATTGTCATTCATTATTATTATATCCTGAAAAATATTATTCCATAATTATTTAATAATTTTTATTTATCTAATAAATTTTCACCTGTTAATAGCTACTTTATTGGCCATTTAATGCATGAATATATATATATAAATATAATCACACATATCTAATTAGAATGCTGCTAAATGATCGGAATTTGATCCGAATTTTTATAATTTTTTAGATTATTATTAAAAGAGTATAAGTAATATTATATTTTATAAGTTAGTTATATTATTTTTATTTATTTTTATATTTAATTTTAAAAATAAATATCTAATTAATTTTTTAATTAAATAAATTCATTTTCTAACTGGCCAGAATCTGGCCAGCAAGATTTATTGATACAATTATATCAGTTAGGATTTTCTGATTCATAGTATATGGTTCTTTTTTGGTCCAATCTAAGATAGTCGTTGGATCAAAAGTGAGATACAAATATTGATTCCCTCCTATTATTCTGATCCAACAACTATTCTAGATTGGACCAAAAAATATCAGGGATTATAGAACGGAGGAACCTAAGCCAAATTATATATGCATAAATATAATCTCAAAATCATGCAGAAAAGCAAGATAAATGTAAACTTTGTTGCTACTTTATTTAACTCCATTAATCGTAATGAAAGAAGCAATGTTACATGTACAGTGCAGTCAAAAACAGGATTGGGAGTGGACCAAGAAGAAGATTTTAGAGAGATGAGACACCTAAAGGCAAACAAGAGAAGGCCGTCCTTTATATCTTTCCACGCTCTCTGACAACAAAAGCAACAGCAACAGCAACTGCAACAGTGAGGTTTCTACTGCCATGATATATAAGTCCTACTCATGCATGCAGTTCTGTTTCTATTTTTTTTAAAATATATATATTTTTTAAAAAAATTATGCTATTTTACAAATCTTTTCTGAAAATGGTGCCAGTACTGTTTCACTTCCATCACAAGCAATCAGTCCATTCAAATCACAACTTTCCTTCCCCAAATGCCCCAACAGAGCATGAGAGTGACTGTATTGGCAGGGCTCGTACCCAGCTCAGTAGGACAATTCCAGCTTCTTAAGATCCCGTAATCACAACTATCATCATTCATTCACTCACACACACTTTGCCTTTATTCCTTCTTCACTTGAGGCTTCCAAGGAATAAGACAGTCTCTGTTTTTGGAAGTGTTCCTTCTTATTTTAATACTCATTTATAATTCGATAGAGAACGAACTAGTTAATATTTAAAATTGTTGGCGAGGGTGTTTTCGTCTTTTGAGCAAAGGTATCTGGAATAGTATAAAACATTTCGCGTTTAACGGCGCCAAACTCGGTCGCAGTCGCGTCCCCACAGCTCATCGAAAGACGTGCACGCGGAAACTCACAACAACAGAGAGATGCCCAACTCCTCCTCCTCCTCCACCTCATATCAAAATGACTTCACGAGGAAGGAAATCTTCCCGAGAACTTTAACCTCTATCAGTTTAATTCTTCCCTTTTTTCCCATCCAATTTTTACGTTATTCTTATTATTATTCATTCATTCACTCAAGAAAATGAGAAATCCTTTCCCATCCTGATCAAATTGCACTTTTAATGCGTTTCCCCCCGCGAGCCAACACCGATCATGAAAAAGCTGGTAAAACTGTAAAAGAAGTCAGAGCAAATAAAGGAGGACGACGCGCGCACGTGGTCCTACGTTCACGATCCACCTCAGCCTCAGCCCAGTTCTTTCTTCCTCTCCTAATCTATAAAAGTAAAATAATAGTAGCGTCATGGGCGTCGGGGCCTTGTGGGACCCCTCGTGGTTCAGTTTCCGTGGCCAATAGATAGACATGCGTCATGCGGAAGAAAAGCACGTATAGAGAGGGAGAGAGTAGCCATGCTGAAGAAAGAACCTATTCCTTTCGACGAAAATGACGCGAGGGAAAGAGAAATGGAAAGAAAGACTTCTGTTCAGGAACTGTTTTTCATGTTTTTACTGCCTGATGGGAGACAAAGATATAACATATGTAAATTAATGGAATCTAATGCCCGTTTTCCGACTGAATCCAAGTGTTTTTTATTCACCGGATCCATTGGTTTAAGATAATGGATTGCGAGAAGACATGAATTGACATTTTCCCAATAGGGCCCACTCAGTTCGTGGGCATTTGGCCTTTTGAAAAAAAAAAAAAACACTAGTACGAACTCATCAATTTTTGTTTCTTTTCAGCAATAATAATAAGTCATTAATTAATTCCCATCTTAAATATATAGATTTATATACATATAAATCCACTTACTTTGGGTCAGGAGACGACAAGATGTCCTTGCAAGTGCTGTAATATATGTGCTTGCCAGCCCGGCTTTTGAAGCCCCAGGTCAAGGTCCCACAAGCCGACAAAAAGTGACATCTCTCCCTTGTATACAATTTGGGAGTACTTGAAGCCTCCAATGAAATGCTACGTCCGCAGGGTCCCGACTTTGATTCTTCTGGTACGTTTAATTATTTCCCCACGCTGGTCTCATCCCTTCTCTATTTCCTTTCGTTTCTCACTCTATTTTACCACGGACAGATCAGATCAATGAAGAACAATGTCGATGATCAGTGCTCACGTTTCCTTTCTGTGGCGATGGCCAGAAAGAATGGGGGGCATTGGATCAGTCGTCAGGGCCTTTGGCCATTGACTTGGTGCAGTACTGTCCGAATCAGGAGAGACTAAAGAAAGTAGCATCGATTATTTTGCTGAGTGCTGAAACAGATGTTGATTGTGGCGGTCACTGTAACGAGGTTCGTGGGTGGGGGAAAGATAACTGGGGAGATACTGGTAGATGCGATGGATGAGCATTTATTAATAATATCGATGGTCTTGTCATGGATCTGCAGCAGATGATGCAGTGGTCTTCAGCGTCAGTAGCTATGTATGTTTAGACGGATGCAAACGCACAAACTAAAGTGCACAGGAACAGAGGCACATGCAGGTTAATTATATACTATATGTAAGTGTTGTACCAGGCTTTGCTTGTCTGTCAGATTACATTCACATTGACACACTGTTCTTGTAAATATAATCTTCCTACTCCAAAGTAGAAGAAGAATCTGTTTTACCGGTTGCTTCCCCCAACTTCAAGCTTCCAATAGGCTGTAAAATCGGGTTAGCAGAGATAAAAGACCAAAAGGAAGGCTAAAAATGGGACTGGAGATCGATCGACAAAGCGAACTGGTCCTGGTGAAAGTGTAATGGGAGAATTGTCGGTATTCTAGTACTGATCCAGATTGGCAAAATTTATTATGAAACGAAGAAATCTAAGTTTTGTTAGATAATAGCAAGACACAAATTAAATAGGTTGAATTCTAGTGCTCTGACTCACTGTTGAAATGAACTGGCACACTCTAACACGCTGGGAGAACCAGAGGAACAAAGTTGAGGGAAAAGTAAGTTTAAGCATCACCTTTCTGGCCTCCATTTCTCTTCAATGAATTGAATGTCATATTTTTACAACATGAATCATCATGAAATCTACATCAGGTTTGCCTATGATAGGAAGGCATGTGATAGTTAGACAAACACACATCATGTTTATGAAAAAGGGTTCATCGAGTAAAAGGGAAAAAGGAACATTGGCTCAACTAGCTAGCATGCAAACAAACTTTGGACCATTGGTGGCCTAACAATCTCAACCTGGTCAGAGTAAACTTTGAAGAGAGAGGCAAAATGCAGCTATGAAAATAACAGGTGTTGGTGTGAAAAACATTTACAAATTAATAGCTTGATGAATAATCTGCACATGGCACATAGATACTGAAGGCCCTCCTTATTTATTAATCAATTGTGTTCCAGCTAAGGAAATCACACTTGTTCCAAAACCATATCTTGAGACAGCAACATATATAATTTGAAATAGGAATATAAAAAGAGACAAAATGGCATAAAGGTGGCAACAGCACACGTTTACCGGCCACTTCGACAAGTTCTTTCGATGTAAATGCTCATACAAAACACCTAGTGTGACACCCTAGTGTATTCATAGGCTAGGCTAATAAACAGGTTCTAAAATATAAATTTAGATGAGTAGGCAATTATTAAGGAAGTAGCACCTAAAATATGAAAATTTTATAGCTTTTAGATCAACATGTATATAAGAAAGGCTAATAAAATAGTTAATTAACTGCAAAAGCTAGCTCCTTGTTAGATTTGCAGAAATTTCTCAACTGAGTCCATGGGCTTTCTCGTCTTCCAGTAATTGTGTGCGGGGAATGCAGAAATAGAAGCAAACACAAGTCTTCTAACTGTGATAATAAGTGAATAACGAACAAATCTAGTTATACAGTTTATTAGATTATATATATTTATTAGATTTAATTTTTTTTAAGACTTACTTTTTTTTCTTTTTCAATTTAAGATTTAGGTTTCCTATATAAGAGTTTTTACTTTATATTTCTCATGTATTTTTGATTCAATAATATAGCTAATTTTTTCTTTTTCTTAATTTTTACATTGTATCATATATAGTTAGGTTCTTGTTCTCTGACCTAATTTTTTTCTGTCGCCCTCTATTGTTGTTGCCGCTTCCTACTGCCGCTGTCAATTTCGACGTCGATACCTTTTTCTACCGATTTTTGTGCCGATGTTCTCTTCTACCGATTTCGGCACCGATGTTCTTTTCTATTAATTTCAACACTGACACCTGTGTTGCTGATTTCTGCACCGACATTCTTTTCTACCTCGGGTTTTTTCACGTGACCACGAGTCGTCCTTACACTAATTTTTTCCTTATCCTCCAACACTTCGGTTATGACTGCTCGCGATTATGGATTCTTTCAGGGACGTCATAATAGTAGTCACGATCGTGGTCGTCGAATTGATATCACCAGAAATTAACAGTTGTTCGTATGTTCACTGTTAATCTGATCCACAATTTTACCGGATCATTGCAACAATATATAGTTTCGGCAACAACAATGTCACATCAAGATGCTTCATGGAAACATGATCCAAATATATGTGAGCAGTTTCAACAGTTCCTTGCTTCATAACCCTCTGCTACGTCAGCTTCCTCTCATGTAGGTTTGTC
>JBBPFQ010988940.1:0-10910 GCA_037974815.1 Kaempferia elegans | reverse complement strand
GCCTCTCCAATTGGCCTTTGTAGCAAGCGAGAATTCAGAATAAATGGATCATCAGCTATTGGGAACTCCTCTTCTAAATCACTGTACTGCTCTGGAGGAAATTCATAATCTTCAATAGGCATATCATCAGCTAAGAAATCTTGCATGTCGGAGTTGCATTGTATTTCCTCTGCCACCCGGATAGAATGCTCTTCCTCATCACTCCAAGTTGGCTCAAAGTATTCAACAATTGTGGTTGAAGGATTAAGAACCTCATCTTCTACAATAGTTGCTTCTTCATTTAAATCAAATGAGAAAATGCTTGTATTTGTATTTGTGTTGAGTACACCACTATGCTGAGAAGATGATGGAATATTTGTATCTTCATGTCGGACGCAAGAATTTGCATCAAATGTACTCCATAACTCAGAGAGCATTTCATCATCAATATGATCATCCCTGGAAAATAAATTGCAACCTATTTTAGCACAATTACAACTACATTGAAAATTATAGCTATAATACAACTACAAAATTACAACCTATTTGTGTTTAGCACACATAATTCAAAATTACAACTACACACAGGGCCTGATATTATCACATATCAGGCCCTGTGTGGGCCTGATATGTGGTGATATCAGGCCTGAGTAGGGCCTGATATGTCGTGATATCAGGCCCAACCTGGGGAAGTTTGTTAAAAACCTACACTGCATCAACTATCTGCACATAACGAAGATGTTGAAAGTTTTGGTAACGTTACTAAGCCACTAAAAGCTCTAAATAAACATTTGTTAGAACAATTTCAATCAAACAAAGCAGTCCCAACATGTACAAATTCAAGCTTTATCGCCATAGATGCACCAGCAGCATGTAGTTGGTGTTTTTTTCACTTGAAATTCCCGAAACAACCATTGACAACACAAAGTTTATTCTTAACATCTACTTGTCACTACAAACGTTAAGGTTTTTTTCTACTAAAAAACCTATTGACAGTAGAATTTTGTACGTACATGGATAAGCTTTATACAATATCTTCAACTACTTGCACTCTTGCCAGCGGAGTTAAGAATCCACGTTGATGAATTTCTTTTTCCAAAACCCTAATCGCGATAAAAGCCTGTCTTTGCCACACCACACAAAACCTTAATCGCGATCAAACAGAAAACTTGATGGTTTCGTGTTTACAAGAGCAAAGTATGGAGAAAAAAAACCAAAGTATGGAGGAAGAAGATGATAACACGTTCTCTCACACCAACTTTTCCATTTAAAAAACCATTTGTGGTTCGGATACTTTGATATTTGTGCTCGAGTTTTGGCAGTTGGCGGGAGGGGTAAAAGCGCCATTACACATACTGCAAATGTGCCCTTTGGTAAAATTGAAACCTGGGTGCGCGATTTCGTAAATATAGATCTCCATGTGCGCCCTTTGATAAAATGCTGTTTAAGTTTTATCAGAGAAAATTTCAGTACCTTATGGGCTTCGGTGTCCATCGGTACGGTAGAAAATATATTATGAGTATGATCAAGGCAGAAAAAACAAATCATTACTGCAAAATTTACGGAGAATCTATCCACGGATGCATGATCGATCGCGTCATTAACTGCTAAGGCATGCAGATAAATCAAGCCACGACAGCTAAAAAGGAAGTTCCAAACCTTTTTGCCCGTGAAATAATTCATGAACTCCACAAATTTGACATCTCCATTCCAACTCAATTATTAGTTGGAATTAATTTTACTTTTATTCTGCTTGTTCGAATTGGTTCGATCGGTTACCATGAACTGACGAGCATTTAAGATCATTCACTCTGAATTTTTGAAAAATAATTGCATGAGGTACGTTGATAATTAATTGATGAAAGTTATATTGAAGTGACCTTTTTTGTGAAATATTTAAATGTTCGGTGGAATTAGGCACTTGGTCCAGTTGAATCCTCACAATTCAAAATCTTTTTTGAGTCGGAAAAAAGAAACAATTTTAATGGAGATTAATTCTCTGTTTTACTGACAAATAAATTAAAATTAAAATTTTAAACACAGCATCATTAATTAATAAATGCAGCGATTAATCATGTTGGTGGACGATTACTGTACCGTGCGCAGTAAAACCAATGCGACGCCCACGTTGCCTCTCCTCCCGCAGGGACGTTTGCATGCGATGAACAAGATTGTCCGTCCGATGGGCCGCCAGCATCGATCTATAACCATTGATCCTAGTGCTAACGCCGTAACGCCGTCCGTCCTTTTCACAGTGTTGTTCCTGTACTTGAGCTTCTTCGTCCTCGCGAACGGTAGAAAGAGGGGAAAGCAAAAGTTGAGTCATTTTCGCTGATAGTTCGCTCCTCGTTCTGCGCCTTCTCTGCTCCTCGCCTTGCTCCGAGTCGAAAGCCGCCCGATCGATCTTCGTCGACGAGGGATCTGCACTCGGGGAGCTGCTCTGTCGGCGGGCGCGAGGGGCGGGGCGTAGCGTGGCGAGGATCGGCTTGCCTTAAGTTGGAACGTGGAACGCGCCAGGGAATTGGGAGGTTGATACGGGTTTGGTTCCGATAGTGGGAGCGGCGTCGGCCGCCGGTGGAAGAGCCGGCGGATGGCGTTGTTCAGGAGGCTTTTCTACCGGAAGCCGCCGGATCGGCTGCTGGAGATCTCGGAAAGAGTCTATGGTACGTCCTTCCTCTCGATCGAAGAGTGCGATTTGTCTTTCGGGAATTGGGATTAAACTGGTGCTTCGTCTGGCAATTTGAGAAATTCTGGCGGTTTTCCTCCGCAATTTAGGAATTTGAGGGTTGATGATTTCTTGAGCTTGCTCGAAGGTTCATTCTTGGACTTTCAGGGGGGAAATGAAGTTCTGAAGCATAGCTGAATACCTCGTATTTTCATCGTCGTTTGTGCTCTCTCCTCATTGAACATGCATCGCTTAACATTACTAGCTTGGTCTCTGGAAACAAAATGCAGCTAAAATATTGCAAGTATGGACTTCAAGCAGTCTTTTTGTCGGTTTCTCTTTTATCATTTTATTTGATTGCCTAACAATCAATTTGTCTCTTTGAACCATTGTGTTCTTTCTACGGTTATCTATAATTGTAGCTTTGAATTACTTTCTAAGTTCTTCAGAAAGATTAAAATTTCAAAAACTCTCTTTGCCTCTCTATGAATTCTATGAGATCTTTGGATAACGTCGTTGCAGTGTTTGATTGCTGCTTCTCGGCTGAAACTCTTGGGGAACAAGAATACAGTGACTACTTGAACGGCATAGTCACCCAACTGAATGATTACTTCCCAGAAGCCTCGTTCATGGTGTTTAATTTTAGAGAAGGTAATCAAAGGAGCCACATCTCGGACATTTTATCTGACTATGGCATGACAGTCATGGACTATCCTGTCCAGTACGAAGGGTGTCCTCTTCTTCCACTCGTGATGATCCACCACTTTTTGAAGTCGAGCGAGAGCTGGCTGTCACTGGAAGGGCAACATAATGTGTTACTAATGCACTGTGACAGAGGAGGTTGGCCGGTGCTTGCTTTCATGCTTGCTGGTTTGCTCCTTTACAGAAATCAGTACACTGGAGAGCATAAGACTCTTGACATGGTGTATAAACAAGCCCCCAAGGAATTACTGCATCTTTTGTCCCCCATAAACCCACAATCTTCTCACCTGAGATATCTTCAGTACATAGCAAGACGAGGCAATGCATCAGAATGGCCTCCAAAAGACATGCCTTTAACCTTGGAATCATTGATTCTCAGGGTAATACCCAATTGTGATGGGGAAGGAGGTTGCAGACCAATGGTTCGCATCTATGGTCAAGATCCTTTGGCTCCCAATAGGAATCCAAAGGTCCTCTTTGCAACTCCTAAGACCAAGAAGCACATTCGACACCACAAGCAGGTAATGTTTATTTCTTCTTCTCAGTGATATTGCTTTTTGAGTATACTGGTTGATTGACTGTATGTACAGGGGGAGGAGATGCCATTAAGGATAAATACTCGTTGTCGCGTTCAAGGAGATGTAGTTATGGAGTGCATCCATATGGATAAAGATCTAGAACATGAGAAGATGATGCTCAGGGTGATGTTCAACACTGCTTTTGTCCAATCTAATATTCTGGTGCTCTCTCGTGAGGAAATTGATGTCGTGTGGAATTCTGAGGAACATTTTCCTAGAGATTTCAAAGCTGAGGTTTGTTCCTATTTGTTTCTAGTCCATACTTCTGTCTCTTAGGCACTCATGTTTTACATAAATTATGCTTGATCTAGGTGATATTTTCAGACTTTGATGCTTATGAATCTGATTCAAGTTCAGGTACATTGGTTGAAGATGGTAATGAAATAGAAGGTACTTTTACTGAAGCTGAGGAATTCTTTGAGGCAGAGGAAATTTTTACTAATGCAGACTGGCATAATGCAAATCGAGATTCTGATGCAGCAAAAGCTGAAAGTGGAACTTCCACAGATGGTAGGACTACCACCTCAGAAACATACAGTTTAACTGGTGGAACAATAAATAGGTTTGAGCAAAGCAAAGATAAAGAGGATTCAAATTCAAGGGGTTCCAATAAGTTAGCAGGTTTTGTTGTGGAAATGACAATGGAGAAAGCTCCTAGTATACCAGGTCCAGATGAGACCTATTCTGAATTTGGCAAACCTGAGCATGATGCTGATATTGTGACAGATAAATCAGTTACTTCAGAATGTATGGTTCATATTGAAGAGAAGGGCGTGATAGAAAGCAGCACTAGTCAACAAAACCTCAAGGAAGTTGCTTCTCCATTTTTCGAAGAAAAAAAAATTATCAGCACGCTTAAGGTTGATTCTGAAGATGTATCAAAGAAGAGTACCAATCTCATCTATAAGAATCCAAGTCAAGACACAATTGGTCATGAAAGAGAGACAGATTATAGCAGACATCCAGTGAAAGTCGAACATTATAGTGTAAGTACATTAAGAACCCCACCAGAGACAATGACTAAATTTCCTACTACCTCTATCATTAGTGATGGTAAAATTATCAATGAAAATTCCATCTCTCTGGATGACACTTTTACTTGTCACGAGAAGAACATAGTAGAAGTCAGCAAATTCAAACATGAAGAGAAGGAAATTGTTACAGTTGATGTTGAAGTGAAGAATATAGTTGAAACCTGCAAGATTGATCAAGATGCAGATAACCATGTTATTGAAAAGACAATGACCTCGTGTAATATGATTTCTAGGAAAGAAATTGCAACTGATACAGCAGAAACTTTACCAGAAAAAATTGACCCAAAATTTGATAATGTTACCACGAGAAAAACCCTGGTTGACAATGGTTGCCATCAAGAGGGACAAAATATATCAAGAGAAGTGAAATGTAAATCCAAAAAGGAAACAGAAAACTGTGTTGCTCAAAAGAAAGCAGAGACCAAGACTCTTATTCAGAAGTCAAAAAATAATGAGCAAAAGCAAACTTCGGAAGTATATCGACATTTGACAATGAAGAAATCATTAACCAGCACAACACAACCTGATTCTCCAGTATCTAATCCAATTGTCAAGAAACTGGACTCTTCAGTAGGTCCAAAGAAATCGACAAAGCCCAAAACAATTTCTAGGTGGATCTCACCAAAGAAAGACTCTGATGCTACGTCAGTGTATATTCCACCCCACCCTCCATCCAGATATAATAGTGCACCTCCTGCTCTGGCCATCTCTGCAGCTCAAGGTAATAAAACTGGTCAAATTTTAGACGCATATCAAACACGCTTGGACAAAGTTGCTTCTTCCCCTTATCTACCAGATGAATCTTATGCAGGGCCAATGTTGTCTTCAATCAAGGAAATACCTCAATTTTCTTCAGGGCCGAGCACTCTACCTGCTTCTGGAAATCGACCTCCCATGTCACAAGTTCATGATACTTCACCTCCACCCCCACCGTCCTTTTCTTTTGCTGCTCCAAAGACAGAAAATATTGATACCATATATGCTACATCACTAATTCGTTCATTGCCTTTGCAACCACTGCCACCACCTACACCACAACCATTTTCCTCATTTGGAATCTCGGATGAATCTTTCCAGATATCCTCCCAAACCTCACCTTTCGTAACCAATGTTTCTTATATAAAGGTTACACCACCCCCACCTCATCCTCCTCTTCCATCCAGTAAAATTGACTGCTATGTTACACAGTCAGCACCTCCATTAGGAGCATCAAGTGGAGATCCATTAATTCCTTCATCTTCACCTATGATGTCTAAAACATCCTCTAGTTATTTTCCATCCCCACCAATCAATCCTCCACCAACACCAGCACCACCTCCCTCACCAATATCATGCAATAGTTCTTTGACTCCTCCTCCCCCTCCCCCTCCTGATCCACCTCTATCTACGAGAATTTGTGCTAGTCCTCCCCCACCACCGCCTCCTCCTAGTAAAGTTGGACAAGCATTGGTTCCTCCTCCACTACCATCACTGTCATTGTCGAATGGCTATACTAAAGCTCCTTCAATGGCACCTCCTCCACCATCACTACCTCCTTTGCCTTTCTCAAGTTCTTCATTGTTTCCTAGTGGTTCCACTCTTATACCACCTTCTCCTCTAGTACGTGGGGTTCTTTCTTCACCCCCACCACCAGCACCGCCATTAGCACATGATGAAATTCCTTGCCCACCTCCACCTCCTAAATCACACGGTGCTTCTCTTCCTCCACTACCTCCTCCTCCAAACTCATGTCCTCCTCCACCACCACCACCACCTCCTTCAAACCCACGTGGTGCTCCTCCTCCTCCACCACCACCACTTCCTAACTCACGTGGTGCTCCTACTCCTGCACCACCGCCACCGCCTCCGCCTCCTACCACTAATTTGCGTGGTGCTCCTCCTCCTCCTCCTCCACCTCCCGGACCACGAAGTAATGCCCCTCGTCCATCGACGCCACCTCCACCTCTTCCTATAGGCCCACGAGTTAGTGCTCCTCCTCTACCACCACCTCCGAGTTCACATGCGCCACCTCCACCCCCTCTAGGCCACGTGGTGGTCCTCCTCCTCCTCCTCCTCCCTGTCCACGTGGAAGTGCACCACCTCCACCTGCCCCACCTCGGGCACCAGGTGCACCACCACTTCCACCAACCAATGGTCAAGTTGATTCAAGAGGGGTATTTCCCAATGGAGGAAGAGGTCGGGGGCTCACACGTTCTACAGTCTTAAATGGATCAAGTTTGGTGCCCCGTAGGTCATCATTAAAACCATTACACTGGGTGAAAGTAACAAGAGCTGTTCAAGGAAGTTTATGGGCTGAGCTACAAAGATCTGGCGATGCTTCAAGGTCGTAGAAGTGCTTAAATTCCATATTTCCTATGTGTGCCTTTTATTGGTGTTAATTTTAATGTTCATTCTCATTGTGCTCAACTGTCTACATGGATGCAGTGCTTCAGAATTCGATGTTTCAGAACTTGAAAGCCTCTTTTCAACTGTGGTTCCAAAAACAGATGATAGCTCAACATCTGATGGACGCCGTAAATCTGTTGGATCAAAATCAGATAAAGTCCACCTGGTAAGTTATCAATACCTTTCACCTGATAAATATGCTTCTGAAGTTGGCACTGTAACTGATTCCATGTTGATTTTGAAAATGTGATCATTTTTTTGAGTAAAATGTATTTTACCTACTTCAAAATCATTTATGTTGCGTTTGTTGCTTTGTCTAAATTCTTATTTCTTGATTCCTTCTGTATTTATCCTACCAAGTGCAACTAGAGATGGCCATTTAACATAAAAAAGTCATGTTAGTCCCAAACTCTCTGGAGCTCTAAGGACCTCATCCCCTCCATTAAACTCTTCTGGATGGTTATATCTATGTAACTTTCAGCTGTTCTCTTAGTGCACCCTTTGCATGTCATTCATTACCTGAATGTCAAAGCCTTGAAAGCCCATCTCTTAATTTACAGGTGATGACTTAGCCTTATAACTATGGCTAAGATCCATACTAACAAGTTATTATTATTTTTTTTATCCATGCTCAGTTCAACATCTTGCATTAAAATCTGCTTAATTTCATGACACGCCAAAAGGAGGAAGTTAGAATTAACTAGCAAGCCCTCTTCATTCCTTTCTCTGTTATACTTCTAACTAAGATCTTTCACTAACTTGCTTTTAGATTGAATTGAGGCGTGCCAATAACACTGAAATCATGCTGACAAAGGTCAAGATGCCACTTCCTGATTTGATGGTATGTTTCTGTAATGATTTTTATACTTAAATCTATCATTCATTTTTTTCGTTTGATTTGTCATTGGTATAGATGCACCATTTGCACTATTGAGTATTCTATATCAGCTGCTTCTAATCACAGATTTGTATATAACAAGCTTAATCAAATTGCATACTAATGTTGCTTAAGGTTTTGATTTTTGAACTAACCATATGATTTACTTTGGTTTATAATTGATATGACATGAATGCTTCTCCTGTGGAATTGATATCTAGAATGACAATAGTAATATATGTTTTCTAGGGAAAAAAAACATTTTAGTTGGTTCTTTAGACCACCTTCTGAAGATATGGGTGTTCCTCTCTGTCCAAAGAGTCTATGTTAATCCCTACCTGATTGTTCTTGCTCTATTTGCTTGCCTCTCTGATGGTAAAGATACCCTTAAGGCCTCCCATTAATTGCAGGTAATGGTTAATTCCCTGGAAAAAAATCATAGTGGTGGGAAAAAGGAACAAATTGATCTCGCCTCATGGATGCCGCAAGCATTGTCAAATAGAATGTTTAGCCTGTGAAAGAAATTTTTCTTTATACTCATTACTGTACAGAGGTCCAAGCAATCATCTTGATTTTGGTTGTGTCTAGTTTGATAGTAGTTGCTTAAAGGTTGGGGTACTGTTTTTTCATTGTGTATGCTCATTGTCAGTACATTGATATAAAAGTCAATGTATCAATCTCATCCATTGAGCCGGACTGTTAAACTTGACTCCAATGATACTGTTGTTTCATCAGAGTGCTGCTCTGGCATTGGATGATTCAATTTTAGATGTTGATCAAGTGGAGAATCTCATCAAATTTTGTCCAACTAAAGAGGAAATGGAACTCCTAAAGGTACATCTTTCGTTCTTTTAAACTCCTAAATTTATTAATCTTTCAGTCCCTAAATTTTATTATTCTTTTTCTGGATTGCATTGGTAGGGCTATACTGGCGACAAGGAAAGACTTGGCAAGTGTGAGCAGGTAAACTATCAACTTCTTGTCTGCAATGTTTCCATAATTCACATGGAAGCTGTAGAACTGTCAATATGTGAAGTTATTTAAGTGTTGTCCTCAATTTGCAGTGGGTTGATAGCGGGAGCTTCTTGTCCATCTATTGTTTGGCCACTGTTTCATTCCATATGCATTTTTAATGATTTAATAGTTTTTTACAGTATATCTAGTCTTGATCCTACTTATTATGAAATGTATGGTTTTGTTGTTTGCTTTTGTTGCACAAGCTTTAGATGTTCTAATTTTGATCATTAGAACCATGGTTGTCAAGATTTGCCAATGCAAACATGGATCACCCAAGTCCCAATAAATTGGTCAACCCACAAAGAGATTGTTGGAGAAAACTCGAGATTTAAATAAATTACCAAGAAATGAGATAGTGTTCACTTTAAAAACCACAAAAAATTGGCCAAATTGAAAGAAAAACAGATGCGACAGATAGAAAATTTGACTGAATGTGATTGATTTTGAACACTCAAGGATTTAACATTTTTTGTCGATCGTAGCTTGATTCTAGCAAAGATCCACGAGAGTATGACTCATTTTTGCTCTTTGAATTCCAACTTATTCTTGACCTTGCCACCACTAATCGCTCAAGATTATCATGAGATTAAATCATTTAACCTTGCTACAACTTGTAAACAACCACTAGCATCTAGCTAGACCAATCATCTCATCATCCTCTTCCAGTCACTAAGAGAAACTTCTATTGATTGAGAGCCCTATAAACCCAATTCATATCCGATTTAGGTTCCAACTAATCCCTATAATATGAAATATTAAATAAGTATCTAACATTATCAAATAACATTTAGTACTAGAATGGTCTTTAAAACTTTATAATTATCAATATAATTTTAACATCTATTGCAAGACATTTTTTGTTTTGTTATCTGTCATAATATTTTTTTTTGTTACTTGTTACTTTCATATTAAATTGTTACGTTTATTAATTGATAGTTGATATAATATATACACATTTTTATTAGTGATCTACTATTAACTAATAGTTACAGAATATGGTTTTATCAAATAGTAACAATAATATGATATTGTTAATTGGTAATGACAATAATATGCCATTATTAATATTATGATAAATATTACTAATTTAACTTTATTAGTTATATTATTTATTATTTCTAAATCATGTTGTTAGTTCTATGATATTGATGTTATGATTGAACACAATTTGTTATCTCATATAGAATTTTTTAAATTGCTTTTAATTTCCAATTTTAATGATCCCACATATCCAATACGACAAGTATTTTAGTTTTTATTTACTATCCAATCCAGATACAGATTTTGATTTTGACAACCATGGTTAGAAGCAATGTTGGAAGGAAATAACCCTCAGGGCAAGTTTACATTTAAGGATCAAATCCTAGTTTTGGCGAATTAACAGATGAATTTCCCTTAATGGTAATTGTCCTAAGAACGTTGGGTTGTCTGTTGCGTGCGCTTCCCGATTTACTATGGTGGTCGGTTGTAAACTTTCACGGGGCTGAGTTAGGCCGGTCACCCAAGATTAGTCGGCGTATGTTGGACACGTGGTGCCAACTAAAAAAAATATTGGAAGGAAATAATATAAAAATATGCATACTCTTTTTGGGGATGTAAGGATTTACCTAATTTTGACAAACCATGATTTTGATGTTTTTTTTTCATGATTTTAACATTTAATTATTTTTAAG
>JBBPFQ010988832.1:0-10912 GCA_037974815.1 Kaempferia elegans | reverse complement strand
CCAGCGGCCGCTGCTGGCACAACTGGTATTCCTATTTATTCCCTTACAAGAGGTCCCGGGTTCGATCCCCCGCAACAACTCTTTTTTTCTATATTTTTATTTAAACATTTTCCTTATGCAAAAACTCCCTTAAATCATGAAAATGCATAATTAAATGCTTAAAATTTTCTATGAAAATTTTGGGGCGTTACACGTAGAACAGGGCTCACGGCCTTGTGAGCCTTGTTCATGCCTTGTTTACTGGAATTCTTCCCCTTTTACTATGTTTTCGCTCTGGAAACACATCCTGTCATGAAAACCAAGTAATGAATATATCTCCGCATAAAATATATGGAAGTATGACATCATAATAAGATAAGGTGAAATAAACGTAGATTATATGCAATGAAATGCCAGTAGATATGCGGCAAATAATGTATAAAAATATATATAATCTACGTACATCACTTCTTGGTGTAGTGGAACTCTGAGACAAATGCTCGTTAAGGTGATTTTCCCTAAAGAATCAATTGGAGACGAGCTCAATAAATAGAAAAACTTCTTGAACTTAATTGAAGATGATTGTGAATAGTTAACCTTGATAACTTATGAAGATCCAATTGAAGATAGTTTGAATAATTGAGAAGTGGAAGGTTGTCATCAAATTAACATAATTGAGCAATGTTCAACTATGATAGAATAGACACCACCTCAAGTAGAGCTTAAATGTCTTCCATCTAATATGAGATATAAATTTATTGGAGCAAATTCTATCTTTCCTATGATCATTAATGCAATCCTAAATGAATTAGAAACCAAGAGATTGATTGAGGAGTTAAGTTTGCACAGAAAAGTAAGTCGGTACGCCATTGATGACATCAAAGGTATAGTCCATCTCTTTGCATGCATAGAATTTTACTTGAGGAAGATCATAAATGCTTAGTTGAACATCACGGAAGATTGAATCCATATATGCAGGAGTAGTGTGGAAAGAAGTGTTGAAACTATTAGATGTAGGAATTATTTATCCTATTTCTGATTGTGAATGGGTGAATATCCAGTTCATGTTGTACCAAAGAAAGGGGGCATGACAATGATCAAGAATGAATGTAATGAATTGATCGCAATAAGAATAGTGAATGGATGGAGAATGTGTATTGATTATCGGAAGCTCAATAAAGAAACTAGGAAGGATCATTTCCCTTTCCCCTTCATTGATCAAATGCTTGAACAGCTTGTTATACATTCTTATTTTTGTCACTTGGATGGATATTTTGGATTCTATTAGATACCAATATATCCTCATGATCAGGAAAAAATAACTTTCACATGCCCTTATAGAACTTTTGCATATAGAATAATGCCTTTCTTGTAACACTCCGGCTACTTTCTAGAGATGTATGATATCTATTTTTTCTGACATGATAGAGAATATAATAGAAGTTTTTATGGATGATTTCTCAGTATATGGAACTGATTTTGACACATGCCTAGCTAATTTATTTAGAGTCTTACAGAGATGTGAAGAAGTTAACTTAGTCTTAAATTGGGAAAAGTGTCACTTCATGGTAAAAGAAGGAATTATTAGCGGTAAAAGCTGGGGCAAAGGAAAAACCATGTACTGCATGTCATCCACTATGCTAGCAAGACTTTGGATGATGCCCAAACCAAAGACGCTACAACCGAAAAGGAATTATTAGCGGTAGTTTTTGCATTTGACAAGTTTAGATCATATTTGGTTGGATCAAAAGTTACAGTCTACTCCGGCCACGTGGCTATTCGATATCTGTTCAGTAAGGACACTGAACCTAGGTTAATACGATTGATCTAGCTTCTTCAGGAATTTGATGTAGAAATCAAGGATAAGAAAGGAGCAAAAAATATGATGGTCAATCACTTATCATGAATAAGGCAAGCTAAAAGAAAAAATGTTGAAATTAGTTTACCAGTTAATGAATTCTTTCCAGATGAGCATCTTTTGTCTATAGCCTATCTTGATACACCATGGTATGCAGATATTGTGAATTATCTAGTAAGTTGAATTTTTTTAAGCAAATATGACATTTGTGAAGAAAAAGAAATTTCTTTCTGATGCTAAATATTATTTATGGGATGAACCTATGCTTTACAAGAAATGTGGTGACACCCTCTATCAAGGATGTGTGTCAGAAGAAGAGGTTAAAGATATATTGGAGTACTGTCATTCATCACTCTACAGGGGGCTTCTAGGGATTTAAAAAACAACTACTAAGATTTTTACAAGATGGGTTTTATTGGCCACATTTGTTTAAGATGTCAGGGAATTTTTTCAATCTTGTGACAGATGCTAGAAAACCAAAAGTACCACTAAGTGGAATGAGATGCTTCTTAATTATATCCTTAAGGTTGAATTATTTGATATATGAGAGGAGTAGACTTCATTGGACCATTGCCTTCATCTGACAAAAATAAATAAATCCTTATAGTGGTGGATTATGTCTCTAAATGGGTGAAAGCAGCAACCTCTCCGACATGTGACTCTAGGACAGTTATGAAGATGTTCAAGAAGATAAATTTTCCCCAATTTGGAGTTCATAGAGCTATGATAAGTGATTGTGGTTCTCACTTCATAGAGAATCAGTTAAAATCTTTACTTGAGAAATATGAAATTAGATAAAAAGTTGCAACACCTTATCATCCTCAAACTACCGGACAAATAAAAATGTTGAATAAAGAGATTAAAATAATATTAGAGAAAATAGTTTGAACCTCCCCAAAGATTGGGCCCTCATGTTAGATAATGCTTCATGGGCGTATCGAACAGCTTATAAGACCCCGATTGGGATGACGCCATTTAGGCTAGTTTATGGCAAATCTTGTCATCTTCCTGTTGAATTGGAGCATATGGCATATTAGGCAATCAAAAGATTGAATTTTGACTTGAAGGATACTGCAGAGAAGAGAAAGTTGCAACTTAATGAACTTGATGAATTGAGGTTAGACTCCTAAGAGCATGCTAAGACTTATAAATAGAGGACGGAAAGATGGCATGATAGGCACATTCTGCAGCGGGAATTCCAGGAAGGTGATTTGATATTGTTATGCAACTCTAAACTAAAACTCTCTTTGGGAAAATTGAAATCACGATGGACAGGACCATATATAATTCGGAAAGTATATATGTACGGAATAGTTGAAATCTAGAATAAGGATTCCGGACTATTTAGAGTAAATGGGCAGTGATTAAAATGCTACTTCTTTGGTGCGCCCATTGAGGAAGTAGAATAGCTATATTTCTTTGAACCTCGACCTCCAGATTGAGTATAATATAGGAGTCAAGTTAAACATGAGCTTCTTGGGAGGCAACCCAAGACTTTTTATTTTCTTATTTTTCTTTATTCTTTATTATTTTATGGAGCTTAACATGATGTCATTATGTTTATAGGTTTTTGGGAGGCATGTACATGAAGAAAGATGCCAAACAAATCAACATAGGGGAAAACAGAGGGCACACAACCATGTGAGCACAAATAGGGGAGGTCATGTGTTTTCATACGGCCCATGAAAACACTCCCTAGTAAACCCCTGTGATGTCATGTGTTTTCACGTGGCCCATGCAAATGCTGAACCAACCCCTGCATGGTCGTGTGAAAATGCACGATCGTGCTCAATTGGTTAAGGCAACCCCCACTAGGCCATGTGATTTTACAAGGTCGTGCGGGTTTGGACAGCTGGACCATGTTTTAGGGTATGATACCCCAAACCCTCTTTCTTCTCCCTTTCTTCTTCCCCACAACTCACATCCCCATATCCCTTCACTCCCTTCTTCTTCCTCTACCATTTTTCCCTCCTTCTAGAGCTTATATCATCCCACATCCATGATGTTTAACTACTTTAAGAGTGATTCTCGCAGGAATAAAGGAAAGAAGAAGTGTGATAATCAAGAAGAGGAAATGGAGCATTTCAAAGGAATACAATTTGCAAGAAATTGTCATAAAGGAAAGGAGAAGTGGACTGCTCAAAAAGAACCAAAGGAATGCTTCAAAGGTATTGAACATAATTTTGATATCATTTTTGTTGATGATGTGCAAAACTATCACTTTAATTCTTTAGTGAAGTGTTCCATTGAATCCACAAGATATCTTGATTATGAGACATTAAATGTTCTTGGTTTCAAAGATGATGTTGAATGACTTCTAGGAAGAATAGGTTGGACTGGAATCATGAACATGAATTTTCCCACTTACTCAAAAATTATGCTTGAAATTTTGAGTTCCATTAATTTTGAAGATGTTTATGGAGATGAAAAGATCACAATTAGATTGTTTAATGAAAATTATGAATGGTCACTTGGAGATTTTAATGCATGTTTTGATTTACCACATAATGGAGCGCGAGTAATACCTCATGATTTTAAGAGTGAAAATTTTTAGCATCAATTAATAATCATTCTAACTTTATTGCATTATCTTCTAAGGCGAAAGACATTGTTAATCCTATTCTTTATTACATGCAATTGGTCATGAGGTATACAATTTTTGGACAACATGACAATGATGGTTCTGTGTGAGAAGTTGACAATTTTCATTTATGAGCTATGTTAGAAGACTTTAAGGTTAATTCAGGATTTTATTTCATTAAACATCTTGTTAGACTTGGAAAATCTTCTTATAATAATCCAATTATTTTAGGAGGATTACTTACCAGTATTGCAATTGTGTTAGACTTTGATTTAAAAGGATTAGATATGGTGGAAAAGTTTCATAAACTGAATATAAATTTCTTATTTGCCAAACACATAATCACAAATGAGGGTATGGGGTTCAAACTTATTATGAATAACAATGAGACTTTGTTGTTGACTAACATAGTGTTGACTACCATCAGAATTAAAAGAAAATTATATTTTAAAGAGTGCTAATGAACACCTCATTCCTCCTTTAGTTAGCCATGATGAAACTTCATTTGATTTCTCAAAATTTCGTGCAAGAATTGATAGCCTTCATTCCGATCATAATAAATTTTGTAATGCGTTAAAGGAATAGAAAGTTATGTCAGATGAAATTTTTCAACATTTGTGAGATTATTTTAAATGTGAAGAGGATTTGATGATGGGAATGTCTGAGTTTATGGATGATGAAAGGAAATGTTAGGAGATTAAAGAATATTTTCGGGGTTATATGTGTTTCATGCCAATAGTGATTGATTGCATGTTTAGATATTTCAGACATTTGGAGAATATTCCAATGGCTTCCATGTTTACCTGATTTTTTGGGCTTCCTTGATCTACCTCCTTTACAGCCTCATTGATTTCATTGGAATAATGAATGTTCCAAATCTAGGGGGATTTTTATAGATAGTGTTTTCTTTTCTTTTATGGTAGGCACTTAAGGTTTGTTTCTTGTTTGTGGCTTATGGAGTGTATTTTTCACACTTTACTATTAACTTGTCCATAAGAGAAACTGCTAGCACATTTATTTCTAGACTCATGTTATTGTTCTTTTTAGTGCTAGTATGTTTGATGGTTTATTTTTCTGTATCTTTAGTTACATGAAATGCGCATTGCTTTATGTTGAAAAAATTGAATTGTTGCCTAACATAAGGATCTCTTACACAATGCCAAATTTTGAGAGTTGATAATCTTGATTCATTATACTTGATTAGTACGTGACTTTTTATGGTGATTTCCTAAAATTCATTTTGGTTATTGGATGATGTTAGAGTCATTAAAGCTCAATTGGAAAAAAATCTATATCCCAACATTTACATCTATACATGCATTTGTTTTTGTGATTTATCATTTAAAACACCAAAAAAAACAAAAAGCTTTTAACAAGTAATAAAAGAATAATTGTCATGAGTAGAAACTAGCAGTTGCCCTTTTGAGACCGAGTTAGGTTACTGGGAAAATGAATGGTATGTTTCTCTTGACTTCATGCACGCCTTTGAGACCATAGGTTGTTTAAGAAATATGAACCAAGCATGTTTCAGGTAAGTGTCTATTGTTGAGAACAAAAAGGAAAAAAATGGTTGAATGACGATTTGACTAGGATTGGGGATTGAGACTTGAAAAATTTTGGTCACTCATCGCACTGAGCATGGAGAACTTAAGTTAATGTGCATTGAATTCATTCTATAAACATACTCAGCAATATCACTGTTGGATAGAGTTAAATTGATTTATCGAGCATTAAGATGCATTATACCAGTATATGAGGCTAGCAGTAAAGATTTTCTTGAGGATAAGCAAAGGTATACGTTTAGGGGTGTGATGTGCGTCGATTATATATTCATTTATGCATGCCAATTTGCACATCATATTGTTTTCACTGTGTATGATTTATGTTATTACACCCTTATTCATTCATATTTTTGCATAATTCCTCTCTTTATTTGGAGATCTACTCTTTTCTAATTTTTCATGTTAGGATACACTCTTAGAGCGAAAAGGAGGAGACTTCCAGCACACACGACTTGCCCAGGGGGCACACGGTTGTGTGCCTAGCTCACACATCTGTGTACCCTGACCACAAGGCCGTTTGTCCAATCCAAAAGAAACTCTTCTATGGTCATGAGATATTCCATAGCCACGCAAGCCAGTGTGACAAATCTAGAAACAACCCTCACATGACCGTGTGACATTTTCCAGAGCCAGACCCTACACGACCATTTGAAAAGACATAGTTGTGTGCCATCTCTAGTGCAGAGCCTTGCACAGCCAAGTGAAAACACACGACTGTGTTCCCTTTTTCTAGCATCCAATCCACTTGACTGTGCAGATTTGCATGATCATATGGCTGCCCATGCGAGGAAACCTGTGTCTGATGTGCATAGATTATGTATGCTTTGACACATATCTCTTTACTATTCGTGAGTATAATCTATGTTTATTGCACCTTATCTTATTTGATGACATACTTCCATATATTTTGTGAAGAGATATACTCTTTACTTGTTTTCATTGCTAAGACAAATTCTGGAGAGAAAATGGAGCAAAAATGTATATTTAAGCAACTTGGGAAAAAGAGCAGTAAAGCAACTTGCCATGTTCTGTGACGTTGTTGTGTTCCATGGCGCCTATCAGGGTCAAAATGAACCCAAATTGTACCCACACAACCCTGACTTAATGGGGCACCCGACCATTAGAGTTTCAAGATAGGATTACATGGGAAAAATGCATGGTCGTGGCTTCTATGCACAAGCATGTAAAACTCTAGACTACAGTGCAGACTAAAAGTAAAATGACCATAACTTTGTGCTAATTGGTGTTTTGGGTCAATTTAACTTGAAAAATGAAGAGGACTTCAACCTCTACAACTTCTATTCAAACATGGCTATGTGATTCTGCACGGCAATGCCCCTAACCATCCAACAATGCACGGGCCATGCAAAATAGTGCAAAGAATCTAGTGCAGAATAGTGCACGATCGTGTGCACTATTCATGCACAACCATGCAAGCTTCAGAGTAGAGTCCCAGTGAAAAGCCTTGCATGGTCATGCAAAATTGTATGGTCCTGTGCACTGTTCATGCATGGTTGTGCATTTTTTAAAGTATAAAGCTTTACATGGCCATGCAATCTTGAACGACCATGTAGTTTTAGGCCATGGCAACCACCACATGGCCATGCAGATCTGCATGGCTGTGTGGAATCCCGTGCAGAGCTGAACCGGCTGCTTATAAAAGGGGGTTTCACCCCTTTTCTCTCATCTTTGTCTTGGGGATCCATCCCTAGGCTTGGAGAAGGATTCTCCCTCTTAGGGGAACCCTAGATCTTCCTCCTGAAGTTTCATAAATGATCCATCCACCTCCAGAGCAAGGAGAGCAACTGAGAAGATCTGCACTCCATTGATAAGCATCCTTATCTCCTCCTTTCTTTGTGTATTGATTGTGGATGCTATTTCTTATCATCTCTTAGTTGTAAACTCCTTGTAATTAAGTAGATCTTTGATTCTTAGGGTGTAAGAAGTATTTGTGATGTATTGTTGATGTTAAAACTCTGGATTTTTTTACCTTCCTTGTTCAATGACATGCATATAACTTTGTTCATATTTGATGAAATGCTTGAGTGAAGGTTGTGTGCTTAAATGTTTCATTTGATTGAGGTGCATAGATTGTTCATCCCCTATGTTGGGGGTGTACTAGATTGAAGTGATAGGACCTTAGTGAGAAAGATATCTCTCCTCTCATCTAGGGTATGCCCTCTTAGGGGAGGCCAATTCTATGTATGCATGAGTCTAAGTCACCACTTAATGAGTTTTTCCTAATTTTATGTTAGAGTGTGTTTTGGTGTAACCTAGATGATGTACACCCAAGGGATTACTTGTGATAGGAGGTAGTCTATTGTCAACCCGGACTCTCTAAGTTACCCTCTTCTACTTAGTGACATTAGGATATTTGCTAGGGAAGATATTTCGTTATACCTTGGCTAGGTAGATACATATTTATTTAGACATCCTGCAAAACATAAGTTTAGAGAATAGGAGGCGAGCAATCTATAGCATGACAACCATCATAAGGAAACTGAAACCCTAGAATCATTCTCCTTCCCAAAGATCAACTTTCATTCTTCCCTCTTATTCTCTCTCTCCTTGGTGCTCTCTTTCTCTTTTAACACAACCAATCTTTCAAGTGTCTAGATAATTCACTGTGCAAAATCAACTAGTGTTTAATCATAGTCCCTATGGATACTATAATCTTTTATAATACTTAATGACAATTTTGTGCCCTTGCGGATACTCAACAAGTTTTTTGTGCTGTTGCGGGGGCTATTTGTATTAACATTAGTTAATTATCACATGAGTTACTCTAGACTTGTGGATAGTTTTTATTTTCCCATATATATAATCCAAAAATATTTTGTATTTTTTTATTTGTTTTAATTATGCATTTTCTTTTATTGTTAGTTTAACATTTTTATTTTTCCTTGTAAATTTTTTTAGTTATCATGACCACTAGCATGTCATGTAGGTTTTCAAGAGAATCTTTAACACTTATAACCATTGAAAAAGAATGTTATTCAGAATCTGAACAGTTTTCCTTATTTTGCACAAAATATGGTAGCACGTCTCTTCCAGCTGCTATATGCCACTTCTTCCAAAGAGCTGCCAACCCCCCTCGGAGCTTCGACATCTATTTCAACCTTCACACCAAGACATATATGATTCGGCTCCCAGTTTTTGTAGCTATGAATGTGGAGACTATCAAATTCAGAACTTCAACCTCAACATATTTCTAAGGAGGATGAGCAATTACATCCACAATAGCAAATCCCTAACTCACCTCAACACTACAGTCAAGATTGGATGAATCATCAAAATTTTAGTTACAATTGCATATAAAGTATTGAGTAATCTTCTCAAGAAAATCAGAATATATCAAAATTTTATGATGATTCACAATCAAGTGGATCTCACAAGCTATAACTCCCTGAGTTGACTAACTTGGAGGACTCTCAATACTTAGATACTCTTGCTCCTAGTCAGATGAATACCACATCTAAACATTTTGAAGAATTCTTGGTGCAACGAGGGGTTTGTGTACTGTGGAAATTACTACAAATTGATAACAACATTGTCTCTGAATTCGCACTCATCCAAGCCTCCTTTATACCTCAGTATGAAGTAGATGATGTTGTAATAGGAAGTGTAGGATACTACACTATGGAAGTAGTATCTTGATGATATGAGTTTTGTAAGAATTGAATATATTGTGGATCAATGTGTAGGAGACTGTAATGTGGAAGTATTATCCCAAGAATCACTACCTTTAATTGCATTATTACCTCCACCAGCGCTAGAACCATCATTTGATCATGATAAATTCACATCTACTTGTTCAGATCTTGCAAGTAACTTTCAGCTATACAATGTAAGTATTTCTAGTGATATTTTTGAAACCTTTATAGAAATACCTGCATTTGATTTTGTTGGATGTAATTTAATTTCTGATGCATACTTAATTCATATTAATATGGTTCTAGTTCTATCTTATATAGCATGCTTGTGGGAGGTATATTTTTCTTTTGGGTGTGTAGGTTCTTATGGAGCCTATAATTAGAAGCTTAGTCTGAACCATCTCCGACCTCTTGAAAGAAATCTCAACGAGGCGAAGATGGAGAGAGCAACACGTTACTGCTTAGTTCTCATCTTGAAAGCTCCCTTCATAATAAAAGCCCTTGGTAAGAGGATGTTGGAATATCTTACCCCTCCAAGAGAGAGATTTAGATGAATCTAATGAGGTGGTCGAGCTAATGACCTTAATCAAGCCCTCCTTGGGAGGAAACCCAAGTTCAATTATGTTTGCATTTTAGTTATAGTTCATTTCTTGTTTCTTTTCTTTATTTATAATAACCTAATCCCTCTACTTAGTTTTTCCTATCTAATTTTTTTTTTTTTGCAGGATTCATTGATGAGGAGGAGCATGTAGATAGACGAATAATTTTAAAGCTCGAATGACATATATATGACACGCTTCACTTGGTAACTCATTTTCCTTTCATAGTTCCTTCAAATTTTATTTTGTTTTCATTAGGACAATGAAAAGTTTATATCTGGGGGATGCATGTTGGGTTGTATATTAGTTATTTTTGCAGAATAAAAATATCCAAGTTACATCATATATCATGTCAATGATGCTTGTTCCTCATAGTAAAATGCTACCACATTTTCATCTAAATATTTATGTTGTGTTTTGGTATGCTAGTATGTCTTTTGACCTATATTTTCCCATCCATAGTAGCAAGGAGTAAGCATTAGTTTTACCGGAAGAATTTGTGTGTTGGCCTAATTTTTGAATCTCTTCACTCTGCTTGATTTTGATGGTAGTTATTCTTGAAAATAGTCATGATTCATAGATTTAGACTAGTATTCTTGCTTTTATGGTGACCTTTCAATTGCATTTTGGTTACTGGATAAACTCAGATCATGTAAGCTCATTTGGAAAAATAAAAATCC
>JBBPFQ010988618.1:0-10914 GCA_037974815.1 Kaempferia elegans | reverse complement strand
AGGAAAAAAAAGGAAACAAATTTTAAAAAAAATTAAAAAATTTAAAATGAAAATTTAAAAAATTAGAAAAAAATAGAAAAATCCAAATATATAATCAAAAGAGAAAAAAAGAGGAAAGAAAAAAAAATAATTTTAATTTCAAAAAAGGTAATCGTACCTAATCAAAACTTATAAACTAAACAGTAATATTGGAATGACTAAACTCATTCTCATTCTATTTTACTATCAAATCTATTACCACTCTCATTTTCATTTACATTCGTGATTCTCAAACCAAACTGCACTACAATTTGTTTAAGAATGTTTCATTCACCAAATGATCCTAAAATATTATAGGTTAGTTGCTACGTATGGGCACAAAATGTTTTGGGCCGAGTCACTTGGGCCCATCACTATCCCTAAACTGTTCGCTGGGTCGTAATTGCTATACAGGGGGCAGTTGAAGTATGCGGAATCATTCGTTGCGGCGGGCGAGAAAGAAAGAGGAAACTGGGGCGAGTACGAGTTAGGGAGGGCCTCCTTCTCTCTCTTTTGATTCTTCTGGCGAATGGTATGAGAGAGCTGTAGACGAGGAAGACGTCTTCTCCTCATTCCCACCCTCCTCCACCCTCCGTTGCCTCCGCTTTCGCTTCCGCCACCGCTCGCAATGGAGTCCCCTAAGCAGCACCGCGATTCATCCCCCGATACTGCTCCCCGCCGTTCGCATCCCCCCAGATCTCCAACCGCAGGTAACATCTCGTCGCTTCGCGCTCTCTGTTTGCAAAAGACAGGCGCGTGTCTTTCGAGTTGAAATTGTCGGGTCGTTTTAATCTGCAATAGTAGTGATGAGCAATATGGAAGCTGCTGGTGCGGGATTTTGAGGTGGTTGTCTAGAAGTCGATTGAGGTTAGAGCTAGTGAGTGTGCTTGCGTTGTTCTTGAGGCCATTTAGAGTTTGTCTTTTTTGGATAACGAATTTGGCTAGATTTATTTATGAGTAAAAAAAAACCCTAGCAGTTGTTGGGTGTCTGTTTGCGGAGGTCCTGAGAAAAAGTTTTCAGTTTCATGATAGGCAAGATTGGAAAAAATGGAAAGCAGGGTCGAATGGGCAGTATATTGATTTTAAGCTCCATTTTTTTTTATGCAGGTTGACTTTTTTTCTTGATTCAGTTTCATTCTCATTTGTAAATTAGCACTGATAGGTTCAGTTGATTGTATTCCTTCAAATGATTATTTGAGATGTCCAAGCTTGTCTTTATTTCACTAGTCTATAGAATTTTTCTGAAAGGTTGTTCCTTATATTTTTCCTTATTGTGTATCATGTTATTTACAGAGTATGAGTATACTAATATAGTTTGGAGAACATTTAATAGTTATTTTTGTCTAGCAGAGTAGTTGAGTGATCAGGCTGTGTTGTCTCTTTGACTAAGCTATATAATGACTTCAAATTCTAATGACTTGAAATAGAATTTGGTGTATGTTATGAATGCTATAATTTGTGATATACATCACTTTTTGCAAGCTCCTTCCATTCTTCTCCATCAGATAGTCTACATGCCTCTTCCTTGTGCAATTGGTGTACCTTTTAAAGTTCTTTGGTATAATTTCTTGTCTGTGTATTATGTTGAAGCTTTTTTTTTTTGCCCCGTGTTATCATACTACACTACAATTGTATACACTTTATCTCTTTCTCGTTTGGATCATTGAACTTGATTTTGGGATATTGATTCTTTAGGGGACGAGGAGAAGCAAACCCACATAAGAATTCTTGTATCTAACACAGCAGCTGGTTGTATCATTGGCAAGGGTGGATCTACGATATCTGAATTTCAGTCACAATCGGGTGCTCGTATTCAGCTGTCACGTAATCATGAAGTTTTTCCAGGAACATCAGATAGAATACTATTGATTTCTGGGGTACTTGGAGATGTAATAAAGGCTATGGAATTGATCCAGGAAAAATTACTTAGCGAGGTCTACGCCGGTGTATTATATGATATTTCTAGTTGTTAAAAATGGCTATTTACTACCTGTGTTTTTTCACCTGACATACAGTTGGAAGATGGCAATGATGCTGAAGGTAGATCAAAAGTCAGGCTTATTGTTCCTAACAGCTCATGTGGTGCTCTAATTGGAAAAGGAGGCTCAACTATAAAGTATACTTTTATTCAGGCATATTCTTTGATAGTTGAGTTGTACATTCTGTTATATAGAAAGCAGGAAGATTTTTTTTTTAACTCTTAAGCAATCTTTGCAATTTGTTGTGGTTGGATATTGCACCAAATTGTCTAAATTGACAAAGCATAATCGAACAAGTAGGACTTTTTTTTATTTTCCTTTTTGTTTGTGCAGACTGTTTTATCATGTGGACCTATTCTCATATAACCTTATTCTGAGTAAATTTAAGTTGGGGAACTACATTACTTTTTCAGGTCATTTATAGAAGAATCAAGGGCCGGCATCAAGATATCACCTCAGGATAATAATTCCGGCCTAAATGATAGGCTAGTTACTTTGACGGGATCTTTTGAAGAACAAATGCGTGCAATCTTTTTGATATTGTCAAGATTAATAGAAGATGCTCACTATCCACAGACATTGAACTCACCTTACCAATATTCAGGTGTATCTATTGTGTTCATCACTAAATATGATCTATCCTTTTCCGTTATCATTTCTTGATTTATGGATGCTAAGATGTCTTATTTGCCCATTGTTAGGCTCTAGATTAATTCTTATTGCCATGAGAAGTGCCTATACCTACTATCTCTTCTTTATTGTGCTTAAGACCTTTTAGATGTATATTGTATTATGTACAATTGAATATGTATATATGTACAATATACAAATAAAAATATTTGTCCAGAAATTTTACAATTAATAAAAGAATCAGATCTATAAAATGAAGTAAATTTAGATTGGTTAGCTGAACCTCCGAGAATTAATAGTAGATCACCTTCTTTTTTGCCTGCATCTGCCTCTTCTAATATCTTTATAAATTTGTGAGAAATAATTGAGTGGAATAATAAATTATTCAATTTCCAAAAATATAAAAATAACATGTTTTTCTCAATACTAAATGAAAGTCAAGATCCAAAATTTAAGCAAAATTGGAGGACGAGTCAGTAAATAAATTTGTCAATAATAAACAAAAATATTAAAATATTGGCATTAAATGACTAATATACTTATATTGAGGTATAACATATCCAATTCATATTTCCTCATGGAAAACAAATATATTGCAGCAATATATGGAATATAACCGTCAATATTAATGAACAATGTAAAATTGATTCATATGTAGAGGTTAATTAATAAATCTATCACATAATTTACCATGTTGAAGTTTTTATATTAAATCTACCGTCTGGTTGCTTTTCATCTTACTGATAAATTGATGACCTGACATTGACAGTGACAATTCCAAATCTTCCATTAATCTACAACTTGATTTGTTGGAAAAAAACTCAGATTCACTTCCAACTCAGATCTCCACCTCCTGCTTTGTTGACTCAATCTTCTTTTCCTTTTAGTGACTTTTTCCTCTGCTCTTTCTGGATCCTTCTTTACATCACAATCTTATTGTGCTTTTATGCGCCATTATACGACTTGAAAAACTATTGCAGTTTCTGTCATTATTGTGAATGAATGGGCATCATTCTTACAACTCTTGTCTTGGGAAATAGTCTGAGTTCGCAACTGTCTGTAAAATATTATTTGCTAATTTATCTTCTTTCCTTCGTCATTTCTACTCATAGGTATTAACTTTCCTGGCGTTCCTGTTGGATATATGATTCCTTCTGTAGCATACAGTCCTGTGACTTACAGACCAAATGGGTCTGGAGGAAAGTATTCAAATAACAAGGTTAGATATACTCTTCTTGTGTATAGTTCTTTCTGATAGAAAATCCAGACATAATTCTCTTACGGTCATGTAGTCATGTTTATATGAAAGAGTGCCAATTTTGTTTTGTATGTTAATCTATCCTATCATTGAATCTCACATCCATTGTTTGTTAGCCATTTAGTTTTAGTTTTTTTGAATCTCCTTGATGCAAACAAGGAATGGTCGAATTTTGAATTTTAAATTATGATGCAGATTAGGAATAAGATTTATATTTCAGATCCAGTCAAAATTTGAATTTTAAATTATGATGCAGATTAGGAATAAGATTTATATTTCAAATTCTGTTTTTAGTTGTTTGGTAATTAATTATTATTTTCTTGCTTCCTTTAATTTCGAGTCAATTAATGGTGATACTTGTATTTCCTGATTTAGTTCTTAGGTTGTTTATGGTTTAGAACACTGTGTAATATTGAAGTTTTGCTTAATGAAATATTCCACTTTTCAGTCTTCCTGTGATGGTTTTTTCTGTTAGTGATATAGTTACTTCCTTTACTTAATCAATTTCGTTTAAGTTCTTGTGTGATTCAACTCAACGGTTCAAATTTGGTGCCACATCAGCCTTTGTTCCAGTGTCCTTTCCAACACAAGCATGTTGAAACTTAGGTTATTATTGAAGTAGCTACAAGTAGTGTTTTTTTTTTTTAAACTAGCATTTAGAGTATGGACTAATGAACATTATTTTTCTTAATAGCTTGAACTGGTAATCTGATTTGTAACAGTAGGTTGTTTTACAAATACACCAATGAACATAATCAAGTATTTTGAATATTGGTATCAGACTCGATCTGGATCCTCTCCTATTTGTCTTCATTGATGTAGAAGAGAATAAGAGCATTCTTAAGGTTGCTAGATGATTGATATTTGAGTTCTTGAGTGTTTTGTTCTGATTCCTTAAGCTCAGAATATCTTCATTTTATTAATCCTTCTGGAAATGCATCTGCTGGTTAATGAACTTATTGAGGTCATGAATATGAATAAACATCTAAAAACATTATGTAATGTTGTTCTAATTAATAGAGGGACAAGTGAATGAGTCATTCTGTGAAATTTTGTGATAGAGTAATTGTGAGGAGTGATAATTAATAAGACAAACATTTCAATGAGTCAATTTACTTTCACATCTAGAAGATCAACTGTAGATGATATTGGTTTAACAAGACAGAAAATTTGGAGAGAAAAAAGCATTTGTATAGGATTTTATTCATTTGGAAAAACTTATGATCGTCTCTAAATGACTATTTGCAGTGGGTTTAAGAGAAAAAAGAATATCTAATAATTGTACCAAATTGAATCATTAGTGTTATACTTGTTTAAAATTTAACCCTTTTTCTATAAATGTAGATTTAAAGTGAAAGTCCGTTCTAAGTTCATATATTTTTTACACGTGTTAAATGAACTTGCCAATTACCTTGAAGACACATCATGTTGGTGCCAATAATAATTGTGCTAATTAGTAGTAGGATTAAATGAAGGGGAGTCTTGGTGCAACCGTAAAGTTGCTTCCATGTGACCTTGTGAAGCAACATCGTGTAATGCAGGGTAAGGTTGCGTGCAATAGATCCAATGTGATCCCACCCTTTCCCTAGATTCAGATCCTACATTGGCAGCATGCACCGGGCTGCCTTTTTTTAAGCAGTAGGATTAAATTGGTAACGTGAATTATGGAGAAATTTTTTAACACGTGGAGGATATATGTGAAATTGAAGTAAAACTAAATGCACGAACAAACTTAAAATTTATACTTTTAGATATATAATTTAGCATGGAGATATTAATGTGGATATCATTAATAGCAAAAAAAAAAAAAAAAAAAAGGATGGTTGAAACAAAGAGTTTTTAATGTGGCGTCGTGTTGTTAAGATGCATCCTGTTAAAAGGTTTTGTTAGCATAGAAGAGAATATGAAGCTGGATGCATGACTTTAGTAGAGGAAGAAAGTGTTTATATCTAAAAGTAATTAGGTATAACTGCAATAGATTATAAAATGTGAGTAATTAAGTTTAGATGGTATGAGAATCATCAAAGTGGAAGATGTAAGAACAAAGAAAATTTTAACTAATGTAAGAAGAGCTAAAATTCTAATCTGGTATTAGAACAGATAGGCTACAAGCTAAGGGCATTCTCAAGCAGACATTTTTATGGGACTTAAGCCTCTCAGTAGCTAATAAAGGAGTGCCAAGGTTTCCTCAGGCCTTTCGAGTGCAAAGGCAAAAGAGAGAAGGGAGCTTGACTATAAGGCCCCCTCTTCGAACCTTTAGTATGACACAACTAAGTCAAGATTTCCTCGGAAGAAAGTCAGCCTTAGTGATCCGGTGGTGCCTAGTGGCAGCATTGTCGCCCAATAGATAAGTGTTATTCTACGAATAATAAGTTGATCTTCTTCAAGAATTCACATCAATAGGAAGAAAATGATTAAATTGATTTAATATTACTAGTGACACAACTTTGTATGAAGCGTAATGAAGAGAGAAAATTCATAGTCGACCCCGAATACTTGGGATGAATACAACTAGCTACCTCAGTGATGATCTATAAACATTGTATTGGAAGCTTGAGGTTTACTGTTGAATACTTGACTTTCTTGTTTTTCAGTATTCTATTGTGGTGGGCTTTGGGGCAGTCTTTTGAAAAATTGCTTTTGAAAATAGATATGGCATGATTTACAACTTAAAAAACGTTCAAGTTTGTATTCCTGAAGATATTCCTTAGTATACACTTGTAAACCGTATTTAAGCTAGTCAATACTCACTGTAGAATACTAATTCAGATTTGCTGTTTTCTTTTCTATGTTTATTGAATAACTAGTCCTGTTTGTCAAAAGCTTGAAATTAATTTGGAGTAGCTGAAGTGAAATGCATGGTGCCTAAGTTCATTACTTTCTATGTATATCTATCGCATTTTCTAGAAATAATAATCATAGTCACTGGTTGAGCATGGTTTGCCTTTTTATTTTCTTAATTGTGGATTAGTGGATGTGATTAAAAATAATCATATGATTTTAAATGTTGAAAACTCACAGGTTTTGTTATTGAAAACTGAGTGTCTCTTTGGTTCAGAATCTTTGTTTGATGTACCTCTGGAAATTTTATTTTCTGCGGTAGTGTTTAATGATCACTTCTCCATGTTGCAAGATTAAGTATCATCTGGTAATTTACTTCTGAATATATCATAGCTATTTATGCTTCGTTCATCCGCAGGGTGCAGCTTCACCTGCTGTTTCACATCCATCACGGTCACCTGGTGGGCCTCTTGAAGCCCATAGTAGTTCAGTAACAATTGGAATTGCTGATGAGCATATTGGTGCTGTTGTTGGCCGTGGAGGAAGGAACATAATGGAGATCAGTCAGGTTTTTATTATTATTTTTTTTATTAAAGGCATTTTCTTCATATGCCTTTTTCTTTGATGAATTTCATTCATTTGTGTAGTCCTCCCTAGTCCCTGCGGTTTCAATTTATGCTTCCTAAAAGTAATTTAGGATATTTTCATCTCTTAATATCCATTTACCGCTTTTGGTGAAGTAGAAACGATCGTTGTCTTGTTAAAATATATGGTTTATTGAATTTTGGTGGAGCCTCATGCACAAACCCCAATAAAATTTATATGAAGACAGAAGACCTACTTCACTGAGGTTTTGGTGAAGGGGGGACGGGGCTTTCATATAATGATTCCTGCCACGCTAATCTATTGTAATGTATCACCAGTCATCATTATCTTGTAGCATCTTACAAACATAACAAAACTGATTGCAAGATTTACTATAATCAAACTATTGGTCACAAAAGGTAAAACCGTCATCTCGGTGACCCTTCTAGGGTGACCTTTCACTGTTGGGAAGGAAGGTAAATTATGGGGGCTTCGCCCAGCAATAGCAACACATGTGAGGTTGAGACAACCAGTGAGGCATTCTGTACCGGTTGGGAATCGATTATAGGCCAATTGGCAGTAACATCCTTGCATGAACCAATTGTGTGAGTCTGGGGGGCACTGTAATCAAACTATTGCACCTACATATTGTGTATATCCAATACAATTAAATGGTGGTACCTAAATCAAACGGTCACACCTCTATAGACCTATTATAGCTGATCTATAGTACATTTTGATCAAATTGACACTTAACTACTGTTCTAATATAAACTTTGACCAATAGATTCAAAGAATTGGATAGCTGGGTTATAAAAAAAACTTTGACCCATGACATTGGATCCAAAGCTCTTAATAATCCATTGGATGCTAAACATTCTATGCTAAACTAATGATGCTGAAACATGTTGCTTTTGTGATTCATAGTCGAATATTATCTAGAGCTCAATTGTGAGAGAACTATTTTCTTCATGCTAAAAATATCTGAATTTATTCATCTTGTTTCTGCCCGTCTATATCCCTATAGCCATCAGCTGGTTGTACTTGGTGGATGCGTAAGTTCTGGAACCTTTTCTTCATGTAAATTCTTGGATTTTCAGGTTAGTGGGGCCAGGATCAAGATATCAGATAGAGGTGATTTCATTCCTGGCACGTCGGATAGGTACAAGCTCTTCTGCTTTTACAAATAAATCATACAAAGTGTGGTTTCTGATACTGTGCGACCCAAAACATTCAGGAAAGTAACTATTACTGGATCACCTGAAGCAATCGGGATTGCTGAGTCCATGATCATGCAAAAAGTTTCTTCCAACACAGACGGTTGATCACGAGGACGAAGAAATTTCAATTTTGCTGCATGATCCTGAGAGTCTGTGCAAGTTGCTTGGGTGAGAGTATCTATCTTATTTCGAGGCTAGATATTCTTTTGTTATGCCTGTAATTTTTAATTATCTTCAACGTACGTGTAACTGCCTGATTTGTACTTCGCCATTGGAGTAGTTCACGAGTACTTTTGATTGAATCGAAAACCCATCTTACAGAATCGAAGATAATCTAGGGCTGATCTCCCTGAAAGAGACACGTTGACACTTGAAGCTTTTCGGGATGGGCAGTTTATTATGTCAACGTCACCAATTTAGCAGCCACCAATTTAATTATATTATGAAACAATAGCAGCCGTCGCCTTGCACCACCCACCAACAAGGCAACAAGGACTTAATCAGCCGCCCAAATCCTGTTGATCCAACCTCCCCTCATTTAATTAATGAATCTGATGGGATGTGTCGGAGATATCTTTGACATTTTTTTTGCCTGATGACAGATTTAGTACATTTGTGATTAGAGTCATCGTATCCCTCCTTGAGATTCAAGGTTGACCCACCTGGGCAATAACAATCTTTAATCATGACTTTCTCTGAATTTTAATTGATATTATGATACTTTATCTTAGTTGAATCTTCATTAAAATCCGATACCACTGAAATTTCTTTTTCTATTATATTAACTTTTTCTGAATTAAATGTCCCGATCAACCCAATCGGTTTATTATAATTTTTCTGAGTGGTCCATGATCACCTAGTTGCTTCGCATTTTGTAAACATGTTATTATAATAGATCACTAATATCCTGATAGCCTGCCGTAGTGGCTAATTATTGTTTATTTTCTATGTGATTAGTTAGTCTACGTGTGCAACTGCTACCCCCTACCTCATTACCTTGTTCGTGAGGCCATCGAAGGCCATCCTATCTCATTAGCTTGCATGTGTAAGGTCACAAATATCTCCCGATACTACAGTACAGTAGAAAGAAGTCAAGTAGCCATCTAGGTGTTTATATTTTGATCCGATTATGACGGTATGATTTTTTTTTAAAATGGAACATACAGTCATAGGATGGTGGGTTTCTGGACCTTCTACCATGAGTATTTTTTGATTTATTCTAGAAGTTGATGAAAAATATTTATAAGACCCGATTGATCATCTTAGATTCGGTGTTTTCTAGTTTAATATTTTTTTCATCTAAAAAATAAATGATTCTAATCGATTGACATAGTTGATAATTATATGGATGATTGGTCAAATAGATCTTACGGTCAATCTTTTATGGATGAAAAATACTTCGTTGGGTATTTAATCTTCTCAAATAAAAGACCGCCGCTTTAAACTAAAATACCCCTTGTGATGTACATTTCTGTATTTGATCGGGGCCAACGAATATTATCACTGTTGCTCCCATAAATAACCTTGGTTTGTGAGTGTAAGAGTCGGCTCCAATTTTGTGTGGATGTTAATGAACGTCAATACTGTTGAGAGTTAAAAGAAAACTAGATAGCATTTTGCATAGAATTTAAGAAATTTTGGTAGGGCATTTTGTAATTACACCACCACGAATTTATCCATGATGCACTCCATCGTCCCTTCGGGATGGAGAGTTGAGTGATATTACTATCACAAGATTTGAGAGTTAAATCTTGAATAATAGTTAGGTATCTATCCTCCTCCATGCATTATTTAAGTGTCCAATGTTAACGAAGACTTGTAGCTTTTTAAGAATCAACCACTGTCACTGTCAAAGTGTAGATTTGAACAAATATTTGTTCACGCTTAACAACTCAATAAATCATAAATGATATATTAGAAAAAAAAATAATTAATCCAGTTAGTCTCATTGATTATCTCTGGGTGGTCGATCCGACTTCACAGAAGTTTCCCACCAGCTACCAGGGTAAATTGGGAAACATTCGCGGTGGGTGGCCAGAAGCCGAACATCCCTTAGTTGCGAGTCTCATTTGGAGAAAAAATCTCTGCAAATACTGTATGATTAAGTCCACATGGGTGGACCAAATCCAATTGAGTTCACATGTGTGAGCTTAATCTCTATTTGGTGGACTTACACTTGATTAACACACACACACACACACCTAATTGTCATTAAGGTGACTAAACCCGATTAAGTGATCTAATGCTTAATTGCATATAAAGAGGGTTTGAATTAAATGGATGTGGATTTTTATGTGTAGATCCATTAACCCGGTTCATTAATATTAATGGGCTGTTAATGATGAATGGCTTTAAGGTGGATAGTCCCCATAGGTGAGTCAAGTATATAAGGGAAGAGATTAGGTTAATGAGGGGACCTTGAATCTATCGCTCTTCCCTTCTT
>JBBPFQ010988509.1:0-10917 GCA_037974815.1 Kaempferia elegans | reverse complement strand
ACTTGTGAACATTACTTTGTTTATGTTTGTTTGCTTATATTATTTTGAAATGAAGGTTTTAGATTTTTTATATTTTTGGTTTTTTATAATTTATAGATGAAGCCCTCCAAGAAAAAAAAATCCTGTATACGCCCCTGCCATTGACACCGGCGAGCATGACGGTGTGCAGGTCTGCTTTCCGAATTTCTCTTCCATGTCACCTTCTTCCTCCTTTCTTCCCATCTCTCCTTCTTCCTCCTTTCTGTCCTACTGATTCCTTTCTCTTCCCTTTTTCTTCCCAGCAGATTATTGTCTTTTCTCATCTCTTCTCGTAAGGATACTTTTCCACAGCAGATTCCATTCACTCATGCGCACTCATCCGCCCGTACAAGTAATCTGAGCATAAATGAGGCGCTCATTTGAGGAGATACCCATTTGACAAAGCACCCTTTTGATTTTCATCCCAAAAGAATTTATGAACGAAATGGATACGTTGCCCCTGCCATGGCCGGCCCTGACTTTTGGGGGGACCCTTGGCGAGAAAGAAAAATTGCCCATATAAAAAATCACTAACATATAATTTTAATAAAGTTTAATAGAAAATTTTAAAAATCAATATATTTCATTTAAAATATAAAAAAGTCCATACAAAATATATTTCTTAAGATTTTCTAAAATATACATAACCATACAATATATATTTCTCAAGCTTATCCTATTCTCCAAAAGTGCAATACCCACAAATAAAAAAAATATATATATCAAATAATCGTTGAAAAAATCTAGATCTTATAGCATTTTGAGAAGCAAAATCATCAATAAGGTCTTCAAAATCAAGTTTTTCTAACACTTCATTATCAATGCATAAAATTGTAAGTTATATAATCTTTCTTGAGACATAATATAAAAATAAAACACACAAAACCAACAACAAAGCTAACAACAAAACAAACACAAGAAGTGAACATAATAGTGAAAGAGCAATAAAACCTAGTTTGTGCGTAAAACAATCGGCATAATCTATTCTGTGATGATTAAAATTGGGATAATTTAATTAAACTCAATCAAAATTGTAAGAAAAAACATAAAATATTAGACTCCAATTGAATATTAAAATTAAACATTGAATATTGACAATAAGAAAAAATATAAATAAGTATGTAACTTGTATTACAAGTTTATATCTTGATGAATAATAATATTGATGAAACTATAATTTCAATTGAAGAATATATTTTTCTGAATTAATTAGAAGAGATTCAAAGGAGAAGAAGGAAACAAATTGATGAATAAATTCAGACTTCACTCTTCAAGGTCTTTTGACTTTTGTAAACAAATTAACGAATAATACAAAGAATAAAATCTTAGAAATGAAAAAAGAAAAAAGAACCGCTTTCATTTAATTTTTTTCTTTTCTTTTTCAAAATTTTTTCTTAGATTTTAATAGTAAATATTTTTTAACCTTTATTAAAACAATCCAACAATATATATTTTATATGTCTTTATTAAAACAAACCACTAAAATATTTTTTTGAGGGTCTTTATTAAAACAATCTAATAAAATAATTTTTATATTTTTATTAAAATAATGTAATTATATATACTATATGTATATATATATTAAATTTGGGGCCCCCAACAATCGGGGGCCCTAAGCCGTCGCCCCTCATGACATGCCTCAGGGTTGACCCTGTTCCTAAGCAATCCTCCACCTTCGATATCCGAGCTTGGGACTTGATTTCCTCCTTAATCCATTTATAAACAATAAAGCGGCAAGCCACATCTTTAATATATTATTATCAATTGTTTTTGGCAAGTCTTTAGCTTGCATTGGTGCCTTCCCAACTTCTAAAGTTGCTGAAATATAGTCCATCTATTTCAATGCTGTGATAATGTCTCTCTAGTGCGAATCTTTCTGATGCTTTTCCGAGGCAATACAATCCAACGATTTCAGTATTTGTAAAGTCTATCTCCCCATCTGTACCCTATGGACTCGAATTGGCTTAAAGGTATTAGGCCTCGCCCTGTTTATTGTTTGTGATATTTTATTTCTTAATGGAAGACTTATTTACGCCTCATTAAAAATAAATAAAATGGATATTCTTGGACATCAAGCAGCTTTTATTTTGTTGAAAGCCTTCTCTAAAAGGTTCACAAATAAAAAGTAGAAATAGGGCATTGATTCGTGGAAAAGCCTTCTTCAGTTAGTTGCATGTTGAAATTGTTGATGAATCATCATCGTCGTCCTCCTCATCATCATTATCATAGTTCCCCATATCATAATTGATTATCATTCAAACAATTGAAATTGTTGAGTTTTGAAGGTTTAATTTATTTTGAAGATCTGTGCTGATTTTTCATAATTTTTTCACATTATGTTCCAACTAGTTGAAGAGAGCCTGCTAACTCTTCCTATCCTTCCACTTGGTTTTATTCTTAGGATGAATTTTCTGTATGTAGCATTATGAAACACTTGGAATTAACTGCTGATTATTGTGACACATTTATGATAATTTTTTTGTTTTCAACTCCATGTTTATAGCTTTGCATTCCTCTTTACAAGCACTATTTGGTATGTTTTCTAAGCGACTCAATGTTTACAAAGTTGCTAAGATGTTAATCCATACATGACTTAACTTCTCATAGGTGATGGTAGTGTTCTCACATGGGGAAGAGGTACACAAGGTCAACTTGGTCATGGGAAGCTTGAAAGCTTTTCTCAACCAAAGCTTGTCAATTTTTTTGAGAGCTTTACTGTGGCCTACGTTTCTGCTGGATGGAATCACTCCGGTTTTGTTACAGGTTTTTGCATGCTATAATGATTTGTCCTTTCCATCTTAGTTCAAACTCAATGGCAGTATTAATTCTCTAAAATATGTTGTTCATCACTTTGCTACCTGTGCCAAATCTTTAACATTTGCAGTCAAATTTGTTTGATTTTTTTTTTAGGAAAATTGGCCAACATAATAGCTTAAATTTCTTGTAGCCAAACAAATGGAAAGTTCTTTTTCAATCCATGTTATGTAGATAAAAAACTAAATTCAACTCGTGTAACATACTAACTGATCGTTAGATATTATGTACATCCATCTGGGACATGCTCCACTTAAGCATACGACAAGTCATCCTTGCCAATGAGCAATGGGATGACATTTCACCTGCTTTACAACTTTGTAGTATACATATTAAATAGAGTGAGTTATATTATCAATGCTCTATTTTAACTTTGAACTTCATTAAGAAAACCAATCTGTAGTAGAGATAATTTTTTCACTGAGTATGACCTCAAGATATTCTTTTTCTGCACTCTTGATGTTTTTGTTAGTTTTATGTTGAGTTGTTTTTTGTGGTTGTTGGAACAATCCTACATCATAGTTCTCTAGTATATGCTAGTTTGTGAAGCCTTAAATAATCTGCATTTAGTGAAGGTATAGCTCAAGTTCATGATACTTTATCACCGATGATAATATGATTAGTTTCTTATTACTCATTGATAGTCTTCTTATGATTCTACATGTCATCATCTTGACTTGTTGATTTTCCATAATCACCTGGAAGAAACTTAAAGATTTGGATCACCTGATTCTACCTGTTGCTGGAAACCTTTAATTTTTTCTGACAACTTATCCATCTGTCACCTGAAGTTGTTTGGTTAATGCACACGGAGCTGGTATGTTTTTTTCCCTTCCCCCTCCCTTTTGAGGTTTTATTCTTCACTTGCATAGATACTGGGCGTCTCTTTATGTGTGGAGATGGCTCATTTGGACAGCTTGGCAATGGGGATAATCAGTCACTTGACCATCCATGCGAAGTTCTGTTCTTTCCCTCAGGTCATGTTAAGCAAATAGAATGTGGGATGCGTCACTCACTTGCCTTAGTGAACGGTAATGGTTAAAAGTGTCCATTTCTGCATTACCGGTTTATACTTAATCCTTCAATTTTGAAGTCGTGACAAAATCTTGTAAAACCAAATATCAGTCGTACAGTGTTACAGTTGTAGTTCTTTATATCTGTAAGCAGGACCTTCAGGTGTTGCTGTCTATGGCTTTGGATCTGGCAGACATGGGCAAATTGGTAGGCATCTTTCTCGGAGTCAAAGAACAGTAAATTTTCCTGTAGTTGTTGAAGGACTTAAGGACTGTGAATTAGTCAGCATACATGCCAGTGGTGACCACAGTGCTGCATTGTCAGGTACTATCAGAATAGTTCAATTACCAAATATTGTTCAGATTTTCTTCTATGATGATTGAGCAATGTAATTCTTCTTTTCGTTAGCTGATGGACAGTTATACATATGGGGTAGACGTTTTGGTGGGAATGCTGATAGTTGTATCCCCCAACTCGTACATTTATCCTTGCCGATTTCACATGTTGCCTTTGGCTGGAATCATGCCTTAGTTATGGCTGGTATTTTTTTTGTAAGAGGTGTTAGTTTATCCCACATCATATTTTGGATCATGATATGAATTGCATATCAACTTCCTCACAGATGGATTAGTTTATATGCTTGGTGGGAACCGCCATGGTCTGCTTTCTGGAACTCAAGAAGCAAAAACATTGGAACATAGATTACCTGCCTCTGCTTCGCGCACCACGTTGGATGGTGAGTTTTCTTTTCAACTATGATAATTTGAAAGTTGAGGCTACATTATTTGACATTAAAGATTTCTTCTAGTGTCAGTATCTGTGAGACTAATATATTCATTATGTTATTGTTTTTGCAAATTACCATATCTTTAAGGTTCTATATATATGCTAGTTTTGCTAAACAAATTTCTTATCTATTTTCCAGCCCTTCTTTGTCTTTGAATAAGATTGCTTTGTCTTTGAATAAGATTGTAGTTCTCATATTGTTTAATTGATTAGTTCGCACGTAAGAAATGGTTTCTCATGTTCATAAATTCCAGAATCTGTTTTGACTCTGGAGAGAGTTGTTTTCCCTGTTAAGCAAAAGGCGGCGAGCATCGCAGCAGGGGCGGAACATTCTACTGTTGTGACAGGTGAAGTCAACAATATATTGTGTTTTGCATCTTCATTCAGTTTAATGCTATTCGACTTAAAGATTGATGTTTGAATTCTCCCAGAAAAAGGATTAGTAATGACATGGGGATGGGGGGAGCATGGTCAGCTTGGCTTGGGAGACACATTTGATCGAACTGCCCCACAGATTGTTAATTTAAATTGGAACGAATCTTTTCCTCCGTCTCAGTTGGCTGTTTATTGTGGCAGTGGTTTCACAATTGTGGCAAAATCCACACAATAAGCTCAGTGTTTGGTTTGTGACTTGTGTACCAATTCACTCTTTTTCATTTCTTGGTAGTTTACAAGTCGTGTGTAGTCTATGATTAGGTCTAAACTTCAAAGGTAAATTTGTCTTGTAACATAACTTTTTTATATATGAAAAAATGTATCACATGATACGATTTGCAGAAGCTTATGCAAATATGCAATCCTCTAGTATTATTTCTATCTAATATGAACCTGAACTTATAAAGTTGTTGAATTCAAAATCACTTGTCTGATTGTCTCCACAAAATGCCCAGTTATCTAAAGGGTGACAGACTTACTACAATGGAATAAGTGATTAATTTCTGACAGGCATATGCCCCCGGTGAAGGAAAAAATCCCTTCCATCCCCTAACCAACTTGGTGGTCGGCTATAAGCTGACTATATGATTTATCACCTTTCACATAACCTCATATAATTTGAGAACAAACTGTGAGAGATATCTTAATCACTTTTCACTATAATTGAATTCAAAATCACTTTCATAATCAACAGAAACCTGCTACACAAGAAAATTTATGAGATAACTTTCTCCCAAGTTCTGTACAGAACTAGAATATTTGCATATTATTGTTAGTTTATTTCGTTCGTAACAATTGTTTGATTGTTAACAATCGTTCAGATATTTGCCCATGTGAAATATAGTATTCTTTTATCCTGAAATTAGTTTCAGATAACTGGTGTCGATGTGCCCATTTAGAGGATTGGTTCCTCTCACCTTATTCGGTAAGTGGTTTAGGTTGATATCATTCTCTTATATCTTTAAATTAAGGATAGAAATTGAAAAGAGAAGAATCAATAGTTGATTTAGAATACTGATCAGCAACACAGATTCCTGAGTCCCATGTGCAAGAAGAGGCCTTCAGTTTTCTGTCTAGTGGATACAGAAGAAGACATGTTTGTTCCATCAGCAAAAATTTCTCTCAGAGGCTCCAAAAGATAACTTCATGACTATGATACTCCATTGTGCAAGGAAGCCAGGTAATTAAATTACATGGGTGTCAGATAGTGTTTTTTTAACAGTTCTATATATCACATGCTTAATTTAGAATTTTCTGGTTATTTATGCATACAAATAAAACAAGATCTGTAGAAGTACAAGATGAAACAGTAGTGTGGATTTATGTATAGTTATCTTCGCAGACAACCATGTGCTCCAACTTCATCTACATGTAAGAAAAATCATGAGGGCTAAAGAGTCTTTAAATAGATGCTATGATGAGTGTGCACTATGAAAAAGGTAGAGGGAAAGAGGAAAGGGAATAATGTCGCTTTAAGAATGGGCTTAAATGGGATAAGATTCTCTTTATCTGGGCCTTGCAAAGAAGCTTTGTTAACTACAACTCATGGCACTAAAAGAAACAATAGTCTCCATGTTTAAGTGACTTTTAGCTTAAAAGAATCCTCCTTTTTCTTTTTAAACATTTTGTGCCAATTGAAGCGTAGGCAGACGAGATTCGTCGTTGTGGTACATCAATCGTGGATGACCCAACTCAACTTTGTTGCTTGTGGACAGAAAATTATTTATGAATTTTTTTACTTTAATTTTGTAATCCATCAGAGTTGGATTTTTTTTGTCAGTTGACACTGTTGAAATCTGTAAAAAGGATAACTTTCCAGGTTTTAGCTTTGGCAGAGCTTGTTTGATCTCTCTCAATAGGTAAAATTTCTCAACATTTTACCAAAGCTTTATACATTCCATCTTCCTTTCCTTATTTATTTGTTTTCACCTCAATTTTTCATTCAATTCGTCTTTTTGTTTTTCAGACTTGCATTAGAACTGGCTATGATTGATCTGCATTGCCGCAGCTCATGCTTGGCAACAATCATGGAGGAGGTAAGATCCATTTCAGAATCAATCATGTAGAATCCTTAGCATTTTATGGTCAAACCACAACCACCAAATGACTGCAGCCGCGATTATTTTACACTATTCGCCCATGATTTCAATGTCTCCAAGATTTATTTTTTAGTTCATCACGTCCAACACGAACTTCTGCGTCAGTATTTTAAAGGACGCAGATCAGGCACATCTATTGGAAGAAATAATAGCCCCAAAGCATGATGTTTAGAAGACGCTAAAAAAGTTTTCACCATCATAACTTTGTCTTTTTTTTTTCATTTTATTCCCCCTAAACTATTAGCATGCTCTGTTCTGCTTCATTATTTACTGGCTTCTTCACAGATCTTCATGCCGCCACTGTCCAATTAACCTCACTGCCAAACATCAGTCAAACTTTGACAGAAAATTTCCAGGTCTGTTCATAGATTATTACATTAATAAGTCTGAGTTTGTCAGCATGGATCCATTTCCACGGACACACAGGATAGCTTCAACCATTGAAGCTCATCGAGCGAATCCAAGGCCGAAGACACTACGTTGCATGCACGTGACGAGCTCAGGTAGCACGTGTCTGCCCCCGGTGGGTGGGATTCGAGGCGGCAGAGAAATTGAAGCGAGCGCTGTTGGAGCAGTAAAAAGCGTGCTGTGGATGGGAAAAGCGAAGCAGAGAGAGAAGCGGTGAAGTTTTCAGCTTTTTTATTCAGTGGACGACGGAAGAAGACAGAGGCTGCTGCGTTAACGTATTCTGATGCGGTATGTAATAATGACTTTACGTCGCTGCTAAAAGGACTCTGTGACTGTGTGTATCTGTGTGAGAGAGAGAGAGGCGCGGTGGAGACGCCAAAGCTTTCGCATCTTTTCTGGGCTTCACCGCTCTGCTCCGCGGTCGCGGAGTCTACCTTTCTTCGACTCATCACCTGTTCTGCTTTCCCTCCTCTTTTTCCTTCTATTGAAGAGAGAAAAGGAAGGAACTTTGTGGAGAAGTTGAGAGGAAGTGAAGTCTGCATATTGTAGTTTATTTTGAGATAAAGAGTTAGAAAATAGCAAGTGAGACGGAGGTGGATGGCGGTGCTTGTTTGCAGGAGGCGCTGGTTGTTGTGGCAGTTGCTACTGGTGGCAGCGGCGGCTGCAGCTGTCCATTTACCGTCCTCCGTTGCCGTGAGCGGTCGCCAGGCCACGAGGCAGATGCTGGAGGTCCAGAAACACCTCAAGAGGCTCAACAAGAAGGCCGTTACGAGCATCAAGGTCTCTCCCTTTCATTTCTCCACGAAATTTTCCCTTTTTCCTATGAACTCGTTCTTGTGTCTTGTGTCTTGTGTTCTTGGTTCTTATTAGATTTCTCCCTTTTTCTACGTGTTAATCTACTTGATTAATCAGGGATATATTATTTTCCTTACATCTTTCTGTTTGGAAAGCCACAATTTTAACTTTAAAAAAGGATGCAGAGTCCTGATGGAGATATGATAGACTGTGTGCACATCTCTCACCAGCCAGCCTTTGATCATCCTTTCCTCAAGAACCACACTATCCAGGTAACTTCCTCTCTTCTTAGTCCTCTTCACTTTCTCTGCTTTTCATGGGTGCTGATTTCTCTCCACTTTGCTAATGCTTTTGTGCCAAATGTCTCAGACCAAGCCAGCTTTCTACCCAGACGGCCTATTGTTTCATGAGAGCAAGATTACATCAGAGAACAAGAGTCCCTCCATGGCTCAGTTATGGCATCAGAATGGGAGGTGCCCTCAGAACACCATCCCCATTAGAAGGACAATGAAGGATGATCTGCTGAGGGCCAGCTCAGTTAAACGATATGGCAAGAAAAAGCACAGGAGCATCCCAAATCCAATGTCAGTTGACCCTGACCTTCTCAATGAGAGTGGTCATCAGGTAGTCAAGTTACTAAGAAAAATAAGCAATCAATCAAAAAGAGAGAATAAACTCAAGTTGACCACCCTGATTTATTGGCTTGTTTTTGAATCCTTTTGAATAGCATGCGATTGCTTATGTAGAGGGGGATTCTTATTATGGAGCGAAGGCAACCATAAATGTGTGGGAGCCAAAGATTGAGCAGCCCAACGAGTTCAGTTTGTCTCAGCTCTGGATTCTGGGTGGCTCCTTCGGGGAGGACCTCAATAGCATTGAAGCTGGTTGGCAGGTTGCTTCACTATACTTGCCAACAGACCCGATATGATACCGAAAAGGTTAAATTTTCAGGCATACTAATCTCCTTAGCTTTGTGTATAATCAGGTTAGTCCAGACCTGTATGGGGATAACAACTCGAGGCTGTTTACTTACTGGACTGTAAGTTGACATAATCCTTGCTTGCTGTTATTTTGTATTTGTTTGTATGTTAGTTTAAGTAAGATGGTTGAAGTGTTCATTTCTTCTGTTTTTAAATAATAAATGCACTTCCTAAATCTTGTTTTGTGATTGGATAACTTCTAATTGTTAGTATATGTGAAATTTCAGAGCGATTCTTATCAAGCAACAGGCTGCTACAACTTGCTCTGCTCTGGGTTCATTCAAATTAACAGTGAGATTGCAATGGGCGCGACAATCTCTCCGTTATCCAAATATAGAGGTTCCCAATATGATGTTAGTATACTGGTTTGGAAGGTAAAAGACGATAAATTGACAAGTATCAGTAACGGTTTTCATGAAATGTCGCATTTGTAACAAAATGGTTCCGTTATCTGAGCAGGATCCAAAAGAAGGGCATTGGTGGATGCAGTTTGGGAACGACTATGTGCTTGGCTACTGGCCTTCGTTCCTCTTCTCATACCTAGCAGACAGTGCCTCCATGATTGAATGGGGAGGTGAAGTAGTGAACTCAGAGCCGGATGGCGAGCATACCTCCACTGCAATGGGCAGTGGCCATTTCCCCGAAGAAGGATTCAGCAAGTCAAGCTACTTCAGGAACATTCAAGTCGTCGACGAATCAAACAGCCTGAAGGATCCTCGAGGAATCAGCACATTCACTGAGCAGTCCAACTGTTACGATGTGCAGACGGGCAACAGCAATCGATGGGGGCACTTCTTCTACTACGGTGGTCCTGGAAAAAACTCTAATTGCCCATAGAAACCACTGAATTCCCATCCTCTGTACATTTAGGCATTATATAGTATTGGTTTTGCCATCCTTGTGGTTTTAGCCGTCTCTATGGGGAAAAGCTCGGAGAGCTAAAAAAAAAATTGGGGTTTCTCTAAGAGAAAATTGCCTTGTTTTAGGGTATCATTTCTTGTAGCTCTTTCTTCTGAATCATTTGTCCAGTTTTATCATGGTAACGAATGAGATTGTGTCTGCTTAATCTTTTGATATGATTTTTAGTGTCGAAGAGTTGATTGTAATGGGAGAACATAGGGAATAAAGGAGTCGGAATGAGTGGTAGTGTGTTGCATGAGTGATGGCAGTGGGATTTGCACTGAAAGGAACTTTAGGCCAACGATCACACTTGGCTTCTTCATGCACTCCTGGTCCATTTTTTTTTTCTTTTCCTTTCACATGCATTTCAGATTTATTTCGTGTGCCGAATGTTTGGGAAAATCCTGAAATTGTTCATTTTATTTTATTTTATTTGAAGCTGTTGGATTTTGTTTGATTTAAAAATCTATCCATGCTAAGTCTTGATTTTTTTTTCTAGCAAGTTTTAAAAGAATACGTTCATAAAATGTGGAAAACCGCCACGTTACTAGCCCCTAGAGCTAGGATATGAGGAGAGGTAAATGCATGTACATATGTATTAGATGCATGATGAGGTGTAGTCAAGGTCGTTAGTTTCTGGGAATTGACCCCTGGCCATTACGTCAGAA
>JBBPFQ010988508.1:0-21626 GCA_037974815.1 Kaempferia elegans | reverse complement strand
CTAACTTATTTCATCAAAGCACGCTCTCAACAAATTCGTTGACACTATCTCTATCACCGCCGTCCCCCGCTGCCACCGGCCGGTTGCCGCCGCCCGCCGACTGGTAGAGGTTGCACGATATTTTTATCATTTTATAATAATACGAATTACATTCCTTATAAAAAATAATGGACACCAAACAAAAGAATGTAATTACCCTTGCAATCTGGATTAAATGAAATTTTTTCATCAAACATAGTAATGTAATTATAATTATATTACATCACAAATTTGATTACATTACTTGTTGGATTACATTACAGTCTACCAAATGCATAATGTAATTAACTTTGTAATGTAATTTAATGTAATCAATATTACATTACTATATTTGGTAAAAGAGTGGTATGTAATCTTTGATTACTAAATTGATTACGTTCTTTTGTTTGTTTTCCATTAATCTGTATAAGTAATATAATTCATATTATTATAAAATGATAAAAATATTGTATGATCTTTACCAGTGGGTGGTGGGTAACGACCGACCACCAGTGAGGGAGGTGGTGTCGAGAATTTGTTGAGGACGTGCTTTGATGAAATAAGTTATAAGTATTTTTGACATATTAAGTTTAAGTTAGAATATAATCTAAATTATATGGTATTTATTTTATAATCCGAATTATAAACAATTATTAACTTTTATAATTGAAATTATATAATAGAGTTAAAATGATACTTAATCAATTTTATAATATAATCTCGATTATATTATCGAGATTATATTATAAGCGGATTACGTTTGGTACTAAACGTATCCTACGGATTTTAAATTAAATAGTACCACAAGGCTGATTACACCGTAAATATATATATAAAAAAAATCGTGGTCGGTGGTTTAAGGCCGACGAATCCGGGTCGGTTCGAACCGGGCGAGGAAGTCAACATCCGCAACGGCGACTGTTCTCAATCCTCTTCATCTCCACCTCACAATCAACCAATTAATTAATCTGAGTATTTTACCAAAAAGCATCCTTCATAGTTGATATTTACAAAAATCACCCATACACATGATTTTTCATTCGCAGTGGAAGGAAACATTAATTAATCTTTTTTTTGGGAAATACCAACTCCTTAACCTAAATAAATAAATGAGGTAATTTAGTCAATTAATTAAATTGGCGTGTGGTCCCACACGCCGAAGCTAGACTTGGTTCAATTGCCTTTTAAGTTAAAACCACTGGCTTCTTCCTGTCTTGAATAGCTAATTAATTGATGGATATGAAAATGGATTTATGTAGGCATGTGGCTTGTTGTTGACCATAAAATATGTTAGATCCAAGTTAATTCTAAGTGCTTTTATTTGATCACACATATATATTTTTTTTTCAAAACAAAATAATAATAAAGGCTGATATCAACCCTACAATATCCTCTACATCAGCAAATGGACCCACCCATCTGTACCTTCCCTTCCCTTTCCTTCACCTTTTCCTTTCTTCTTTTTTTTTTTCGTTCACTTTCAATCTTTCTAAGCCATGAATGCTGAATCAAGAACTTTTATGCTTCCTACCAAAAGCAAGGAAGGAACTTCACTATCAATTAGGTTCAGCTGCGCGTAATTGTAACCAGTCATGCACGCATGCACCTCTTTCTGAACCAGTTAATAGTTCTCGATCGATATTACCCTTCACAAGATATTATGTGTTGTTCTACAGTAGCTAGCTAGCAAGGTTTCCTAGATGACCACCTCCTTGTCAACTAGCAGTGGATATTATTCCTGAAATACAGTCAAAGGATAGCAATTAATTTAATTTGGAGGATGAAAAAGAAGAGCCCAGGACAAGCCTAGCCCCAGTGTTTTCAATAAAAATGGCGTGAAAAAGAAATGACTAGCTAGTTGTGGGACACGCTTTACACGGAGGCTTCTCTTGCAAGTGGCTTCGGCAACAAGGACATATCTCTATGTCACTGTGTTCTTAATTCTATATAAGTCTTCCTCTTCCCTCTCTTGTCTTCGCTAGCTTAATTCTTGATAATCCTCCACCAATTCATTTCATAGATTCATAGATTCAGAGCATAGGGTACGTACGTAGCGAGCGATCTCCTTATAACCTTGTAATTAATTGCTTGTTCTCGAGGTGCAACAATGGCGGATGAGTGCATGGACTTGCCCCCGGGGTTCAGATTCCATCCCACAGACGAAGAGATCGCCACCCACTACCTCAGGCCGAAGATACTCGACCACGCTTTCACTGCGAGAGCCATAGGAGAGGTGGACCTCAACAAGTTTGAGCCTTGGGATCTTCCGAGTAAGCTACTAGTTTAATTCTTCATATATCCCTCCACGATCAATTTTGTTGATCAATAAATTGCATGCAGGCAAGGCGAAGGTAGGGGAGAAGGAGATGTACTTCTACTGCCTCAGGGATAGGAAGTACCCTACAGGGATGAGGACCAACAGGGCCACCAAAGCTGGTTACTGGAAAGCCACAGGAAAAGATAAGGAAATTTACAGAGGCAAGGGAGTGCTCGTCGGCATGAAGAAGACCCTTGTCTTCTACAAAGGAAGAGCCCCCAAGGGCGAGAAGACCAATTGGATCATGCATGAGTTCAGGCTCGAAGAAGGCAAAAATTCCCTCCCCAGCAGTCTCCCCAAATCTGGACAGGTACATAACATATATCCTAATTCTACGCTAGCTATAGAACTGATAGAATTGAAGATTTCAGTATAGAATTGATCAATTGCGTCGTGATTAATTATTAATTTGCAGAATGAGTGGGTTGTGTGTAAGGTGTTCCACAAGAAATTAGGGGCACCTAAGAAAAGCCCTACCCCAGATGGGATTCTTGAGTCTACCTCCTTGCCTCCCCTACTGGATCTTCCCAATTATCTTGACTACTCGAGCATGATCAACATGCCGAGCTCAAGCTTCCTTGAGCAAGATCAAGCAGCACTGTTTGATTTCAAAGGTTTCGATCAGAACCAGCAGATCTCAGTTAATTCTGCTCACGATCAGTTGAGCTTCTTGCACTACGATGATGAGGCAATGCTCAGAGCTTTGGCAGCTGCCGGGAACAATTACAATGAGGAAGCTGCTGCAGCTGCGTCCAGTGCCATTATTAAGAAGCACTGCAAGGTGGAGCAGTGCTCAAACCAATCCTTGGGCTGTCCTTCACAGGATACCGGCCTCAGCACCGATCATAACACCACCGAGATCTCCTCTGTCTTGTCGCGCTGCGATTTCGATGACTGGACGAGCTATGGATTCTACACTTGAATTTAGGATTTGGTTGTGTTGATTCTACATGAGTACTATATATATACCTGTGTGATACATATACTCTCACTTTGTAGATATAAATTTCTCCCTTTTTTCTTAATGTTGGAGTTTTAGTTATTCTTTTGTGAGTGCTGTAATTTCTTGTTCTAATGAAATATAATTAATGACATTGCCTTTTCATTATTTCTTCTTCTTCTCCTCCTTTTTCTTCTTCTCTCCGTTTTTCCTTTTGATTCTATTCATTTATAGACCATACATTAAGTCAAACAACTCAATTTTCCCCCTCATATTGAAGGAGTTGTTTTTTTTATATAGGAAAGTGAATTAATGAGCTAGCACCAAAAGAATGCAGGGAAGAAGATGCAAATTGTTTAATTTTTGCTAAAGGTATAGGAGATATGCATATACATATGCGAATATGACGAATATATAGTAGTAATTCGAGTGCAACATTCAATATCTTCGTGTGGAATAATTTTGTTACCCTAATTTTACATTGTTTTTGTTTACGAGCTAAGTGTTTGTGTTGATTTCCAGGACTTAGAGGGTTGCACCCTTCTTCCCCATCCGCCATTTCATGCGCCAAACAAGGGAATTCAAGGGAGAAGTGAGAATATTCCTCCATATAATAGATATAACACTTAATAATTAGATTAATATTATATATACATAATGACTCCAAAAGAGAGATATCCTTAATTCCTATTTAATTTAGAAGTGGACAACATCATCTTATGCTTTACTCGCATTAGTTATTCTTTTAATTAATTATTAATTGATTCCTACCTTTGATTAATTGATATGTCACCGCCTACATCATCACCTATGAATCAAAGATGCAATTAGGTTTAACAAAATACACTTTAAGATGGTTAGTTTGATGGATTACTATGGTGGGATGACATCATCCTTTTTGGTGTCTACTATATCTAATATCTACCCCACTTGAAAAAGAAAGGATAAGGTTTGGTGAAATGAAGACTCTAAAGGCTGAACAAGACTTGAACCTTCCTACCCAATTTCTCATTTACTTTTTAATTATTCTTATTTTCAAACAAAAATAAAATAAAAATGTACTTGTCCACTTCTAGAACAGTGTTTGACAAACTATTTGTAATTGCCAATTTCGTTAAATTTAATTTGATATTTGTACTTAAAAGATGCCATTTTAATTAGATATAATTGAGTTATGGGAACTAGTTAGTTCTTGTTCTTTGTTTATTTAGACTTAGAAATTGCATTCCAGATAAACTTTTTTTTATTGAAAAATGAAGGGAATGATTCCTATTTGTGCCACATCATCTTATTTAATTATTTTCTCAAAAGTCGATCTGTTTTTTTTTCATGAAAAAAAATCTATTTTCATTTTTTATAAAAAAGGATATATAGAATCTAAAATTACAAAAGATAAATATTTTAAGACGTGCCATGGGAAAAATTATGAATTCGCTATACGAATTTGTTTATGCTATACAAAATGATAAGATATGGGTTTTAAATTAAATTGATTTGTATGTTAGTTTATATCAAAAAATAAATAGATAGATTGATAAATAAATGCTTAAAATGCTTAATATAATTTGGGATATATGATGAATAAATATATTATAAAAGTATAATTTTTAACTAGTTTACTAATATCATAGGAAAAAAATTTGTTGCGTGAGGAGTGTGTTATAGTAAAATATCCTCTTGAAGTTCCAATATTTTAAATTTAAACTTCATAAACACTTACTCGATCGTAAGGTAAAGAAGGGGAGATAATTCTCCAAGACATAGTTGAACCGGTCATCACATGGTAGATTTACATAATTGAACAAGGGTCTATTATTGATACGGAAATACTTTCACATGTGGGATAGTTTGTTTTGATTTCTTGATTTATTATCTTCCAATAGTGTGAAACAATCAGAAAGGTGGCTAAGGTGATAAACCAAACTTGACCCTAAGTGATGCAAAAGGATTGTCATGATGCTCCCAATCCACCTGAATTACTACAACTTGTATGTCTTTTCATTTTCATCTTAATTTTTTTATTGAAAAAAAAGCTAATGCAAGTGGTTTTCTGTGATATATAATAAAAAAAAATACATATTTTTCAATAATGATACTGATAGTTGTCTCTCCATTCATCATCAAGTTAGATACTTAGATTTTGGACTGGAATTCTTTGGCATGTCATGGATAAATTTCAAACTAAACTTTTCTTTTGGACTTTTATCTCATGGATGCTCTATTGATTTTGAGTCATGTTGTTAGAGCTTTAAAAAAAAGCCAGCTCTCATCAATACATTGACTGAATCTCAAAGAAAAAAATAAAAAAAAACACTCATTAGAGTCTTAATATATCTTATATTAGAAGAGATTATTTTCACAAATTAAATATGTGATCACATGATTATACGATAACAATTTTATCATTACAATATAATTAAACTCTCATTATGTGTAAAAAATTAAAAAACTACCAAGTCATCCATTTTTCGAAAATTCGAGGCCCAGCTCCCATAATGGCACCATATAAAAAATAAATGGATCAATATAAATTCACTCATAATTTATTTTAAAATTATATAATTATTTGTATATTCTCTCATATTATTTTTTTAATCTGAGTAATACAATTAATTTGACTAAATAGAATTGATTCCCCTGTTGGACTTGGTCTTAGCAAGCAGTATCGAAGCGTATAATAATTATAATACTAGTAAAAATCATCACCGCAATAATTAATAATTTTCCTTTAAAATATTGATAGAAGCAACCATCTCCGCTGAATGTTATGAATGTTAATAATTTTTTTTTAAAAAATAATTAATAAGTTGTCCCTAAATTTATAAGTTGTAGTTAAATTATGTCTGTTAAAAGTTAATAACTTTTAAAGACCAATCACAATTTGTCTCTCAATATATTTCTACTGATAAATTCTATTTTTTTCAGAATGATTTATCATTTAACATTTCTATAAAAATCATTTTATTTGTCTAAAACAAGGTTTTAAAATTCTTCTAAATAATTTTAAATCTTATTAAGTTGTGCTTAAAACTTTTTTAAAATACATTTTGAAATTTCAGATTTCCCTATTTTTTTCGATTTTATAATTAATTTTATCGACATTATTTGTTTATCCAGTTTGCATATGAGGAATTGCAGGTAAAAAGTGAGATCCATTATTAACCGTTCGATTTTTATAATTATTTCAACATTAAACTAGCGTAACCGTTCGATCCATATTTTATTTTATTTTTAATCGTCCATTAATTGTGTCCCGGAACCGAAGCTGCTTCTCTCCGTCTGGAAGATCTCGCGACGTTTTTCGCCCAACTCATCTCTTCGGATCCCCTCGAATCCCTTCTTCTGATCGCATATCTGGATATACTGAATCGTTTTGGATTCATTGGCGAATACCATCTACTGTTGTTCTTGTTCCGGCGACGCACGCTTGCCATCATCGCTAATCGTCATCTATCATCATCTCCGAAGGGGAATCCACCGATTGCCACTCCTGAATTGTTGCTGATCGTCTGCCGTCTCTTCATCGTTGTTGGATTTCCCTTATATATATATTTATTTTCTTACAAATCGGAGGTAAAGCTCTAGCACTCTTCTAAGCTTTAATTTGAAGATGAATGAGTTTAAGGGTTTCGTGCGATTGATAACTTTCCATCCTATTTCGTGTACAAAGATACTGCATCTTTTTGGTATACAAGTTAGTACTTGAGTATGTTGGATAACTATTGATATTCACGGCAGCGAGAACAACTACAATCATGTATAGGTATCTGTTATGGACAGAATCAGGCCCATGAGGAACTAATTTTTTTATATCTTTCTTTTTTATACAAGTATTTAAGTTCATGTATTCAACTGTAGGTAGTAAGAGCAACCACTGGCGGTGTAGTTATTGTGCTTTTTGCATCTTTATTTTGTAAGGATTTCCTTTTGTGTAAGCACTAATTATGTTTTCTTTGTGAAAAAATCTATTAGTGTCATTAACTATTGAAACAAAATTGAATTCGATCAGTTTCCTATCATTTGGTTCTTTCTATTCATTGAATTTATATGAAAGATAAAGGATAATCTGTGGATATCAAGGTAGGCGAACAAGACAATACTGTAAAGTCATTTTAGCTTTGTTTGATTTTGCGTCTAAATATGCATCAACAGGAGAAGAATGCATGTCAGTGCTTGGATTTCAGAAATTCATATAGTTTGAATAAAATGGGCTTGTGGACTCCTAATGTGCATATGGATTACTTTGAGTTGTGATTCATGGAATTACTTAACTTAGCTGCAAGGTTGTCTGAATTAGGACTAATTAGGGGTCTCGTTGGAGGTTAATGCCAGGGCTGAGCCACCAATTGGGAGTTGGGTTAATTGATGCCACAAAAAATTGGAAATGCAACTCTACAACTCATAATGGATAACAAAAATGAAGAATATTTTTGACAACATTAATTTACACAAGAACAACCATATTTCTGATATAGTTGCACCCACTCAATTTAGTTAGGGAACCACTACTAGGTTATCAGGTCTTAGTCGAATCTTTTTTAGTGCAATTTTTTGGGTTCATTTTGGGCTTGAATCGTGCTCAAGCTGGATTCAACTTACTTTTCAAGTCAACTACTAATTTGATTAAGCTGATAATGATTTGATAGGGAGCTCTATATTTAATGGATCAAGCAAGCTGGGGTTCGGAGATAGAGAGAATTTAACTTTGTCCCTAGAGTTTACTTCTTTATTTCATGCCCAAATCCACAAATTATATCATTTTAGCTCCCAAGCTTTTTACAAATTGTTTCACTTGCTCATTCGCTTGACTTTTTCAGGTCAAGAAAGTGTTCCATGACACAATGCAATGATCTTTTAGAGTCTAAGATGTAAAGTGAAACAATTATACCAAGGGAAAAAGTTTAATATTGGTTGCTGGCACTGGTTGCTTCAAGGTTGGATGTTGTTGTTTTGTATATTTTAAGTGATCAAGTAATGTATATTTTAAGTGATCAAGTAATTCAACTACGAAGTTCACAGGTAGATACTGCAGAGACTATATGATTAATATGCCAAAATTTAACTTCATAACATCAATATATGAAGACTTTGTTGGTGGACATATTCTTCCCGAAGCTATTCCTTTATTAGATTACAATTATGTAAAATACAAAGGGATATATCCAAGCATTTTCTTTAATGTGCCAATTCTTTCCTCAATCAAATTTACTTTCGACAAAAAAATGTGGTAATTGATTGTACATTAAGTTCATTCTTTTTTTCCTTTGAATAATTATCAATATTGGTAATAGAAAAACCAGTGGAAGTGTTCATTATAAATATAACAATACAGACTTTTACCAGGAATATGGCATAAACGGAGTCAGTCTGATATGGATGAGCTGTGCGAATCTGTTCGAAAGTGGATGAAGGCAGATTCATGGCGTTGGACTTTAGGATTGATATATATTTTTGCAGTGGCCATAATATGGATTGCTGCAAGCTATATAGTACAATCTGTTGTTGACTCTGGTGTTTCTCCTTTCTTGCTCACTTATATCTGCAACTCATTATTTGTAATTTACATCCCTATTGTCGAAATTGGTCGGTATTTTGAGAATTCAAGTGAAAAATTTAAATCATGGTTCACATTCAAGAGTAATCCTGATCTTCAGCAATCTAATAATCTGGAGAATGTAAATCTTCTACAAGATGGTGATCATAAGGTTCATCCTCATGTAGTCAGTCATGTCATGTTGGAAAATACATCAGAAATTGCTGTCAGCATTCAAGATCCAGATAGCATACTGTATAACCGTAATGGATCAGTCTTTGAGCAAGGGCCAATTGTTCTCATTGATGATCACAGTAAACAAGTGGATCCAAAGGGACGTTGGACTCGTACTCGCATTGCTATAGTCAGCTTGTTGATTTGCCCCTTTTGGTTCTTTGCTCAACTAACCTTCAATCTCTCACTCAAGTACACTACTGTCACAGTAAATATCACCATTATCTATCATTTTTCTGTATAATTTTATCTATCCTATTTGTCGAAATAGTATATTAATTGTGTTTATTATTTTGCAGTCAAATACTATTTTAAGCAGCACATCGAGCCTTTTCACCTTCTTGGTTGCCTTAGCTTTCCTAGGAGAAACATTCACATGGCTGAAGCTAACAGGTGTTTTGCTTTGCATGGGAGGAACTATAATGGTGAGTCTAGCTGATTCGAAGAATGGAATCAATGTGGTTGCAACAAATCCACTTTTTGGAGACATTTTGGCTCTCTTTTCAGCTGCACTATATTCTATTTATATCACACTTATTCGTAAAAAGTTGCCTGATGAGGAAAAAGGAGAAGGTCAAGTTAGCACCGCACAGTTTCTTGGATTCATTGGTCTATTTAATCTTATCATATTTCTGCCTGTTGCTTTATTTTTAAATCTCACACGATTGGAGCAATTTAACAAGCTTAACTGGCAACAATTTGGTCTTATTGTTGGAAAAGGTTTGCATCAAATTTCACTCTCATCCTCAAAGCTTCAATTTCTGTAGCTGTATGAGCGTCTTTTATTTTGTTTCCTTTTAAGAAATACAAACTCTTGTTTAGACTCTGACATTTCAGCTTCTAATGATTTAATTCTCTTAGAAGAAGTTGGTTTCCCATGCATATTACTCCAGTCGTGACTCTTTTTATTTTGATGTGTTAAGAAGGATGATATATATATTTTGACCCAGTTTTACTGAAGTTGCCTATTTTTTTATAGATAGAAAAATGAAAATGTAGATGTTTATGCTTGTAATCCATTTTATCATAAACTATTTCCTATTTGATCAAAAACTCGGTAACAATTGTAGTATTTCTGAATAATGGAATAAGTTAAACAGATTTCACACCCTCCTAGTTACTTGGTTTACGTTTAAGATTTGGAGTTCTAGAAAAGAAGAAATAGAGAACCAAATTAATTAGCATATACTGAGAAAAGCTTTCTGTTGCCACCCTTTCTCCATCTGTTTCTTTTCCTTATCTTCAGTATGTCTCTTTCTAAAGTCTTAACGACATCAAATCACACTATTCTTCTAGTTTGGTAAGCCATGAATCCAATTGAGAATCTCGATATATATGATTGTATTCAGAGAAATCGAAGTTCATGTTTTATATTTCTACATTTACTGATAGCACGCACGCGTTGTTTATTCTGTACTCTGAATCTCTCATTTTTATTTTTCTTTTGATTTTGCTGACACAGGTTTAATGGATAATGTGCTCAGTGATTACCTCTGGGTGAAGGCTACGCAGTTAACCACAACCACGGTTGCCACTGCTGGTCTCTCAGTTCAAGTCCCAATGGCTGTGGCCGTGGATACTCTCACCGGCAAAGCGCCTAACCTATTGGAGTGCTTCGGAGCTGTTGCCATTATGATAGGGTTTGTAGGGATCAACATCCCATCCAATGATTCACCCAGCACTCCAACCACCCAACAAGAAAGCATGGTCTTAGGCAATGCCCATCTTGAGTTGGAATCGAATGGAGGCAGTGTCGATACTGAATGATGTCACACCAGTGTCACCTCCTCATATGTTCTTATTTTATGATCGTCAATCAGCAAATACGTCACTTATATCATCTTTAGGCCTTGTATCTATTCCTATCGAGCTGAACAGACAGCCAACAACATCAAAGACCATCCGAGAATAGCAGCAATTCAAGCAATTATCGGTTCATTTCTAAATTGGGCAAAAACGGAAAAAAGCACCGAATTCTTTTTCATTTCCACAATATGTTATAATTGGATATCCATTTATTTGATATAAATTAGCTCATTCAGGTAATGGGCAGAAATGTCCCGTCCATGTCATGGTTCAAAATCACTTCCAACCCAAACATTTGAGGAGACATTTATGTGCCATCGTAACAATTCTTTAGGCATCTACTTGGCAGAACGTGGATCCACATGGTAGGATACTATTCAATATTAATTATTAAGCATATAGAAGTCGATGTATTAAAGATAAGTGCACAAGTTATATTTAGAAGAAAAAATATTACTATCATTCAAAAAGCTTTACAAGTGCATAGAGATGTAACTTACAAAACAAAATTTTAAATTGCTGATATACAAAAGAAATTCATTAGATAAAACGAACGATGAGTTAAACCTATAAACCTTTGATTCAGTCGTGTAGCCTACCTTGAAGCAATTTAATAACTTGAATTTACACTCTGGACGCTCACCTCGGTTAAATCTAGAGAATAATTAGTAGGAAAGCTAACAGTTAGAAGATAAAAATAGCAAGATAATTAAGAAATTGGTGATGTAATTGTCATGCAATTCTACCGTCATGTATATATAGCATGTTAATATTTTTATAGTAAGATTGATTGTTATTTTAGATTTTTTTTCCTACTCTCCAAAGGAGAAATAATTTGAATATCAGCCTGAGTTCGAGATGATAAAAGTCACTCTGATTAAGTCATCAGGTAGCAAGTGGTTGATAAGTAATGAACATTTTATGTTATTATTTTGATTTATGATGTATGCGTATGATCCAACTATAGCACCATGGAATTCACTCCGAAGACGACGTCTTCATTCACCATGCGTGCTCAAACAAATGCCCAAACGTATGAACGCATGTGTAAGCGAAGAGCAGCGGTACTTGTTATGCTGGCCGCTTAGTAGCTTGCTCTCGCTTAGGGAATCATGACACACCACGATTCAACAGAAGCTTCTCTTTTGAGGAGAGGAATGAAGATCAGAGATCCTAGAGAGGCAGAGAGGGATGGATGAGTTGTTTTTTTTTTAAGGAAGAGACAAGGAGGGTGGTGGTGGTGATGGTTGCAGGGATTGGAGAAGAAGTACGGCAGTGCCGGGAGTTGGTCAGCCAGCGGCTAAGTGATGGCGGCAGCAATGGATTGGTGAGGAAGGGTCACTGCGGCAGTGGCGGGCTGAGAAGTTGCAGCACAAGGAAGAAGGTGACAACGTAGATCACACGACGAAGAGAGAGACACGCCAGCACAGCTGCCTGCTGGAGAACCAAAAGTCCACATCGAGGTTGGTAAGCATTACAGTTGACAGATCATTAGCTATTGACTAACACAATCCTTTTCTATTCTCGACCTGTAATCGGACTACCAAAAGTCTATACAATATTTCTTTCCTTACTCTTCTCACACAGTCACTGTCAGTTGCGTATAGGCACTAAAGAAAAAGTGGATTAATTTACAGTGAAGTAGATTACAGATAAATGAGGATCAATGTTTCAACAAAGCTATTAAAGGAGATTCAAAAGTGATTGCATTCATGATAATTGACGATGTTGATCGACTGTGAATTCTAATGATAATAGCAAAGGAATGCAATTGAAACATTGTGAGCAGTAATGTCATTATTGACACATTTTAGTGAATAAGAAACTAACTGACCATCAATTTCAGTGAAAATAGTGTTGATAGGTACATACAAACTCCAGTTATCGCCTTCACAATGTCAAAGCCCCACAAAATCCAAGAGGAACAAGATGCTGTTGAAGGATGAGGTATAATGATGCATACCTTTCCTTGTTGAAAGTACAATTTTCTTCTGGTTTTTATAATTAATTGCAAGTTCAATCTACCAAGAAAAAGGCTTACAAGTTGTACGCATTTTCTACCAGTATACATTCTTAAACAAGGCACAACTTTTTTTTTCCATTTGTAAATACAGCTACTTGCCCAAATTACTGCTAAGCACTGTTTGTATCTTATGAGCTTTCCTGAAAGGACTGGGATCGCGATAAAGCAGCAGGATTTGCCTGCAATACCTGTGCAGCATCTGATATCTGGCCTTTGCTTGCAGACTTGGATCTGAATGGTTTGAAAATGCCATCTTCTGGCTTAATTCCAAGAGTGGCCCATATTGAACTCTTTGCCGCCTCATTTGGATCATCTATCCTAAGGGTTTTAGGAATCAATATTGACTTCTCTTCGACATGTAAACTGGCATCTCTAGAATGCTTCCCCAGGGTTGGAGAATCATAATCTGAAAACCCATTATTGATTGGGGAGGATGGTCCACATATCAGGTTATTGAACCCAAGCCATGGCAAATTCCATGCTCCATTAGGCCAGTTGTATGTGCATCCCCAGATGGAAGATAAAGGAATTGGTGGACAAAAGGCTGCTGTTGGTGGCATGGTTGGGGAACTCCATGGCACATTTGGATTACTATTGGAAGGCCCAGGGACAAATTCTGGCGTGTGTCCACCAGCCAGCACTGGAGCAATATTTGTCCATCCTAGATTCCAAGGGTATGCCCAAGGAGCCAGAGTGTGACATGGAAACTGAGGCATTGGTGGAATTCCAGAGCAGCCCAGCGTATCATTTTGTACAACGGGGATCAATTTAGCTGCTAATCCATTTTCTAAAAAACTTGGGACGGTTATGGATGATGAACATGAAAGCCCTTCCCTGTTTTCACCATATAACTTAGAGCTCACATTGGGCGTTGAAGACATGGGCTCACAAAGAGGTAATTTTGTTCCATACTTAAGGATAGTTCCTTCTCCATTTAAAGATCTTGCAGGAGCAGAAGCCCTGTCAGGAAGAATCTGATGATGAGTCAAATCAGGGGTTTCAAGTTGACGAGATTGGGATCCATCTTCTGGCATTATTATTTGACGGTGCTGCAATACAGATTGCTTACTTTTACGCCTCCCAGCACCAACAGGAACATTCCTCATGGCTCCCCCAGCAGTCCAATATCTTTGACAATTCTTACAGAAGTGTCTAGGTTGATTAAAATTGTAGTTGTTATAGTAACAAAATTTTGTATCCATACTGTCACAGCGAGGACATGGCAGAAGTTTATCTGGCTTCTTGAGGACCTTCTCAGGTTCAGAACCTTCAGCATCAGAATTGTTATCCACAAGGACCACAAGTTTGGAATCAAACACTGCTTTGTATAGTTCAGTTGATTCTTTATGGTTGTTCTCACCGTTGCTGTTCACAACAGCGGAATTAATTGGAACATCCTGATTTCCTTCATCAGGGACAATCACCTTAGCGTTGTTGACTTCCCTGACTTTTACTTCTTTGCATGAATCCTGAAGAAATCCAAGAAATAACATACTAAATGCACATACACAATTAAAGGAAATATTAATCAGACAGAAATATGTTATGTGAATTTTACTCTGTGATATTTCTAAGAGAAATTTTAGCCATTAAGTTTATTGAACATGCTTTGTTAAGAAAATTTAAAATACTTTGTAATGAATGTGTCTGATGAATGATTTCCCATGATTTTTTTTTCTCCCAAAACAGCTTCCTTGTGCATCTTATTTTCTTACAATTTAGCTGGATTATTCGTACTTTTTATGGGTCAAGAAGATTCACAACAGGATCAAAGAAGCAATACTGTTAGGAAACCTTTAGCAGAATGTGAATAAATTGGATCTATCATTAACGTACTGTTTATGGGTCAAGAAGATTCACAACAGGATCAAAGTAGAAATACTGTTAGGAAACCTTTAGCAGAATGTGAATAAATTGGATCTATCATTAACGTACTTTTTATGGGTCAAGAAGATTCACAAAAGGATCAAAGTAGCAATACTGTTAGGAAACCATTTAGCAGAATGTGAATAAATTGGATCTATCATTAACCAAAAATCATGCACAATTGAGAACATTCATTAATTTTGTTGAAGCTATATTGCATATATTATCAGTTCTACTTAACTTATAATTTTGAGTTTTCAACATCTCTCTCAACAATTCAAGTCTTCAATTTATTATTTTTACAATCTCATAACAAAATATATCTACAAATAACAAGAACAAATGGGAATATATAACACAATATCTTCTATATTTTGTATTATATAAAGAGATATAATAAAGCTTTTAAACAAATTTTCTTTTAGTCATCCACATCACTTCCCCTAAAGTAGTAAGCAAATGAGGAATGCCACCTTATTGGTTGGATGGTACAAGAACAATTGTAAAAAAAAAAAAACTAAAAGTGTTATCAAGAATTTCTATATTCAAGAAATTCCTTGACAAAAACAATGAAACACCTCATGGTTCAAGTGCATCTATGAAAAGACCTTCGTTTGGAATCATAACCATATCAATCAACATTTATGGATTAAAAACATAATCTTTAGAACTAGGAGGACAAGGGTGATGTGTGCTTAGTTTGGCCCTTTATGACTCCAAATGGTCCTGTCCGGCATGACCCAGAATGAGCCTGGGCCCAAGTGAACTGTGCCCATTTGTGTCGACCCAAGCATGGACCCATGTGTCCAACAATTTAAATAAAAAATAATAAAAATAAAAATTCTAAAATTTATATTTTTTATAAAATTTGATTAACTAAAATATTGCAATTGCAATTTATTTTTTAAAAGTATAAAAAACAGTAATAGATCTTTAAATTTTAAAATTAATGTTAATAAAATAAAATTTGCTACTGTTATTAAATGCTATATTCAAATATTAACACTAATAACAATATTATTATTTTATAAATAAAAAATTAGGCCAAACTCAGATTGGAGAATGCAACCCAGCACCTAGCCCAGACCTGCTAGGTGTTTTAGGCTGAGCATGTCGTGCCGTGGGCGGCCTGACCCATTTGATACATCTACACCCATCACTAATCTTTGAGACCTTACCAGAACATCTGAAATTATGCATACGTCAAAGTTCTCCTTGACTTTTACATTATCTTGATTCACCAATTGTAATCATTTTAGCATCAATTGCTTTGATGTTGCAGTTGAGTGTCTTGTCAAAATTAGCAGAACTATTAGAGCCAATTGATCAAGTATATACCTATCCTGGAGAAGCAGATGCTGATACTCTTTCTTGTCTAAACGAGCACAAATGGAAAAAAAAAAAATGACTTCGATGTACCTTCAGTACCTTTAACTAATACTTATGCCACACACAAATGAATGTTGAGCCATGATGATCTAACCTATCTGATCAATCTGTGTATTGTGCCATCTTACAGGTGACTAGCTGAAGAAGTACCTAAGTTCATCAGGAACATGGGTAGAAGGATATTGGCAACCGCCCTTAGACATAAAAGTTCAAACTTTCTACACTCAAACAACTTTAACAAGCTAAGCTACCAAATCCTGGATTAGATAGCATATTTCCAGTAGGGCTAAAAGTGCATTTTCTTGTTATCTAGTATAATTCCTCATTCCAAGCTGTCCTGCCTTATAGCTGTGCTCAAACAACACGAACAAAAGGCAGCTTTTAAAATCAGGCACACATTGGAACAGGAATACAACAATTCAAAATCCCTAGCTAATCGAGGTCCATCCAGTCGGAATTTTAGCGATCAAGACAAGGGAGCAAACAAAACCAAGCAATTTTTTTTTTAAATAAGAACATTGCAATAATAAACCACCACAAAAACCTAATACCCACAGCCGAGAAAGGATTCATCTTTCAAAATGATAGAAGTCGAACATAATGAATCCTAGGCAGCCACAAGCAAAAGGAACTAAGACAAAAGGGGAACAGCTCAGAAACTTCTATGCTCACCTTTTCTCCATCTTCGGGCTCCGTCGTCGGAGAAACATCTGGGACTACCATCTCCCCCATCGCCGCTTTCTCATCCACGCCTCCCGCCGGCGCCCCTTCCTCCGGGGGCAGCAGGAGGCTCTCCGAAAGTGCGGCGGCCGTCCTGAAGAGCTTAAATAGGGGGATCTGTGGCGTCAGACATCGCCGTCGTTTCGCAGCCCAATTGTTGTTCCCGCCATTAGGTCCGACTCCCGCAGTTACTCCGATCTCATGTCACTGCCACCATCCTTCTCTCTAGCGCGCAGAGAGAGATAGAGAGAGAGAGAGACGCGTTCTGAGCCACGAGTTTTTAGGGCGGGAGATAGGTCTTGACGTCAGCCTGAGGAAAGGGCAAGAAAAAGAGTAGGTGAACAAAAAGCCACGGTCACCTTTTTCATATTTTAATTGAAGATTCCACGTCTCTGCAACCCAGATCCTTCTCTTATCCCTAACACAGACACAAAGGAGATCGTGCTGTGAGAATGGCTTGGGTGAAACCACGAACGTTGAATTTTGGTGGCTTTAGCCTCCAGATTAATTCGTTGCTTCTATAACGACATTTTTTGCTTACCCGTTGCCTCGGACCGTGGCAAATGGCGAAGCGTTTAAATAAAAAAAAATTAAATCCATTTATAAATAAAAAAATATTTTATCGTTTTTTTAAAAACTTTTAGAACAAGTATCGTAATATCTCTAGAATTTATAAATTATTGCCATTTTTTACTATTAATTTAGTGGTGTTTAATAGAATGACATCTGTTATTTTCAAAATTGCAAATAAGCATTTTTTTTTAAATAGCGTTTAGCATCTTTGATTTACTTATTATCTTTTTTATACTCGAACTTGTTAAAATATGAAGATTTTTTTATTGAATTAATTCATTTTTACTAGTTTAAAATAAAAAAATGATTCTAATTTCTCCTGTAGATCTGTTATAAGAGATTGTTATGCCTTCATTAAAAAAAGAACATCATAATTTACATTTAAAAATTTAAAATTAACCAAAATAAATAATATTAATTGTTCAATTTTGCTAGTTTAATGTTAATTGTACATTTTTGCCGGGTTAACAAAATTTTCTTCAAAATCATATGGCACTCCTACTCCAATCTTTACTTTTCCTAGCCAAAGGGTGCGAGGCTTGCAACTGTTCAACCAGAAACCCTAAAAACCTTCCTCGATTGGCCGGCGATCATTTGGTATTATTGGAAAGAAGCCACGAAGGTATTATTAGAAAGGCGTCATCTTTCGCAAACTACTTGTAGATTGAAGTGAAAAAGTGAACGAATTTCCTCTTCGGCAGAGGCATCATTATTCAAGAGCAAGGTATGAGCTTGATTACTGTAGGGATAGCATGCTTCATTGTGGAAATTTTAGTTTATGGCTTCTGTTATAGTATCATTCGGGGCAATTATATCATTTTTTTTTCTGACTAATTATGTCAGCGTCTCAGAGAGATAGATGCCAATGAAACAGTTAGGAATTTATAGTCTAAAAACTAATTTTTCTTGGTGCCCATTTATTATCTTGTCTGAAAATACACTCCGAGCATAATATTTCCAAAGAACTGCATATTATGCTTGAATATTTTGTTAAAGCTATCTAATTTTTCTCCTGCTATCATCCAATTCTAATCATGATTGCAATATGTTGTCCGTAAATTGTTGTATCTTTTTTTTCCCATTAGAGGCATTGATTTTTAATGTGGTTTAGAAGGGGAGAAAATTCTGTGCAAACTGAAAAATAGTGATGATGTGGTTGATTTACTATACATCTTTAGGTGTCCACCCTCCATTTGTGAAAAAAAAGAGGAAAAAATAAAAGAAAAAGGAGTTCCAACGATGATAGACTTTGTATTAAAACAACTGCTAAGCTGATAATCATGAAAGGAATGGTGCTAAATTTCCAGTGAAATATTTTTGCTGCATTAAAGTAAAATGAATTTTCTTTTTGTTTGATGCATTATGCAAATATATTTAATTGGTATAGGGTATATGGGAAGATAATTCAGATGCAACTTTGAAGGTTTTATCATTGATGTCACTATTAATATATTGTACTATATGGCAATGATTTAAGAACACAATGTTTTTGACCTTCTTGACGCTGCTCCTATATTATACACGAATTTTCAATTTCCTCCGACTACACTCTTGGCAAAATGTATAATTCCTTTATATACAGGTAAACATGCCTTATATATTTGACTCTAGCCACTATAGAATATTCTCTTCTGTACTTGTTTTGAAGTCACAAATTAGGTCCAACTGAAACCATTCAAATCAAATTTGCTATTTGTTGCATCTTCGTTATCTTCATCAGCATTGAGGTCTAGTTGCGCTGCATGACAAGATATTCCAAAACTAATTGCCTTACCGAAACTACTTGATTCCTTTTCTCTGCTCTGTTGTTCTGCATGCTTCCTGTTGTGTGCGTACTCAAGAAACATGTCTCCATCACTTCTTTCCTTATGCCAAGCCTCTGAAATTGCTCCTCCTATTTGAGCTTCAGAACTTAAAGGACGCACCTTGAAGTTACGGGCCGAGAGAGGTGTCCTTTCAGAATCTCCTAAAATGGATGAGGAAAAAGGCTTGTGTGCATTTGAATAAAACCATGCAGGTTTAGTGTTCTCAAGCCTAATACCATCATGCACTTTTTCTCTGGAAAGCAGTAAGCTGCCATTATAATTTCTTAGACCCTGCTGGAGAGTATTTATGTTTTGATCCTTTTGTGATTCTTGAGAAGATGTAAGACAGCTATCTACTGAACAGTCGGCAAGTTGAGCTTGATACTCTGGTAGACTATTATTCATGTGGGTAATATCTTCGAAAACTGGAAATGCATTGCTAAAGCATTCATTTGAGACTTTGGATACTAGTTCAGAGAGTTGAACTTTAGCAGCTTCCAATCCAGGAGTACCCAAATTCTGCTTCCCAAGTGTCTCTTGAGCTTTCTCCAGCACAGACTGCAAGTATTTCCCCTGTGCTTCTATTCGAAGTTGTAAATGCTTCTGAACCTTTTACAGATGCATTTTTGCATGATTTATCAGTATATAATATCATAAGCAAATTAGAAGAGATGAAAGTAAAAGAAAATGCTTAAAGGCTTCATTCCATTTTTTGAGTCCAGGATGATTACTTAACTTATTTTTGGTTACCTTTTAACCTTAATTAATAGTGGTGTTTCAGTTATTTCTTAGTTCATTTTTAGCAAAATTATCTAATTGTAGTTGCTGTTTTTGTCAACATGAAGAAAAGCTGAAGTTTAAACCAATTGGCTTGGCTACAGTTATCTTGAAGGTGCACGATTATTTAATAAAGTCATGTCATTCTTTCCTTCAGAAATCTTCACTGTGTTAGACAATAACCTCCAGTCCCATCTAGTTGGTGGTTTGCTGCATGCACTTTTTTCCCAATGTTTTTTTTTTCAGAAATACCAAGGCCATTGTTTTTCATTTAGATATTTTCTCTTCTTTCCTTTCAGTTAAAACAATGATAGAATGCACACCAATGAAAAGTCCATCAAGAATAATTAGTTTTACTCATGATCTTGACCTCAAAGGAACATGAAATGAAATCATCAAAGAAAAAGGAAGATTGAACCGTCACTTGGCACAAATTCTAAAACTATATTTAATGACTTTACACAAAGCTCAAGGTGTCTACTAGGCTACATCTAAACTACTCGATGTCTTCTGTCTTGCTACCGTTTTAATCTTTCCATGGATGATGGACATATTTGCTCTTTTGTGATTTATGGCTTTTGTTTTTCTAGTGATGTCTTCCCTCATTAATCACTTCCTCGAACGGTTTCCCTTAGTTATATCATGTAACTAAATTTAATGGAAATACTTTTGACAAATTGTAGTTGTAGATTGGACTTGCTCCAATTTTCATTCTACTAAACCAGCTAGTCGGTAGGTACTTTTAAGTAACTATAAGCAAAAGTTTTAGAATAAATACACAATTAAAACTGTTAAATTCTTATTAATTCAAATATCTTAGAATTAATCTAATGTATAAGGGAAGGAAAAAACAGTTGATAAACATTACATGTTGACTAAACATTACCTCTAGTTGTTCTTGTAGCCGTCTTTGTACTTCAATTTGTAATTGAAGTGCTTCATTTATCTGAATAGGCCTGAAATTGCACTCAGTTATAGATTTCCTTTTTTGATTGTTAGATTAAATGAGTGTTGATGTTCTCTTACTTATTTGGCTGGGGATCAATATTTGTCTTGGTCATGGCTGATATATTATTACCTTCATTTGTTCTCTCTGCTGCTGGCTTACAAACTACAACTGCATCAATATGTATTAGTTTGCAAAATCAATATGTTTTGATTGATAAATTTGGATGTGCTCTTACCACTCTTAATACTTCCCATATTTGCTTGAGCTTGGAGATTTTTGCTGAGTCTGTACTTCTGCAATCCAACAAAAGAAGCTTAATCTTCAAATATGAAAAATGAATAAAGAAAAGGAAGAAGAATAGATAAGTGGTCAGTCAGGACCTGAAGATGGCTTTTCAGGTGATACAGTGTTAGTCCAGGAATGCCCATGAGTCTCATGACTGTTTTTGGTGTCGCCTCTGCAAAACAATGATGTTAGTTATTTTACTCTGAATCAAAGATGTTCCCCAAGTGCTTTGTTTTTCTCGCCTACTCACTGTCTGCGCCACCTAGTTGATTAACTGCTTCTATGAATCTATCATGGAGTTCAGGTGTCCACTTTAGCCTTGGCTTTGCATCAGTTGATAGAACTAGCCCCGACTCATTGGAAATACTTCCCCCTTGTTGCAATGACAAAT
>JBBPFQ010987969.1:0-10144 GCA_037974815.1 Kaempferia elegans | reverse complement strand
GTCATGTCCCTCATCGCCGCCGCAGCCTCCCTTCTGCATTCCCGAATCAAACCGCCGCCACCGTGCGACGACGTCGTCGTCGCTGCACCGCCCGTCTTCTTCTCCGTGTCCGCCAGCTCGCTCAACACTCGCATCGCCAGCGGTCGCGTCTCCGGATCAGAAAACAGCAGCATGCCGAGCACGTACGCAGCCACACGGTGCTCGCCCAACTTCGCCTTCTGCAAGTAGCTCAATCCCACCCTCTTCTCCTTCGAGTTAAAGATCGCTTCCTGGAATTGAATTTGAAGCAACAATATTATTTATTTATAAATCAAAAGATATATTGATCATATATAATTAGTTGGAAGAATTAATTAAATCGGCTTAATTACGTACGAGGCCGAGGATGAAGCAGGCGTCGAGGTTGTCGCAGCGGGCGCAGCCATGAAGCAGTTCCAGGTACTCTTTCCGATCAAACCAGTTGAGACAGAGCTCCAGCTCCCTCCTCACGTGCATGAATTTCCCCACCTTCTTCGCTCTCGACGCCTCATGAAAATCTTTACACCTGAAAATTAAATCCAACATTACAATCACATCGACAAATTATATATAAACTCGATCTCATTGCATCTCTGTAGGTTTATATTATATACAATTGACTTACGATTCCCGTAGGCGCTTCATGTCTCTGCGCGGCGTGGAGGAAGTGGACGCGACACGGACAAACAACTCGACGGTGAGGTCGTGGGGAAGGGAGTTGACGCTGTCGTTCCCTGTGGCTGTCATGGTGGCTGCAGGCGACTATGAGAAAGAATTAAGATTGTGTATGCTCCAATCAGAGAAAGAATTGCAAATAGATTGATTTGGTTACGTGGAGATTTTGAGAACATATAGATGTATATTTATACAGACAGGGCTGTAAATATTGGCGGGTGGAAGTTCCTGTTTTTTAGGAAAGAATTAATTCACTAGATTTACTTGATTTTTGGTAAAACATATATATAGATTCCTATTCGTTCGGAACTAAATCCAAGATGTTTGTTAGATTTTTTTAGTTTCAAATTTGATAAGATTGAGGCGATATTAATTAGTGTCAATTAATTTGACCGAATTAGTTAAGCTATATTGAATTGAGAAGTAAATAAGGTATATATCAAATTTAGTATAATTTTTTTTTCTTTATTTTTGGCGGGTGTTGAAATATTAGGGGGAAAAAATCTCGAGAGATTTTTTTTCTCCTTTTTTGGAACAGAATTTAGCAAGTCGGCTGTTTAAGTCGACATAATTTAGTTACGGCAGTGTGTTTTCGGAGGAAGATTTCTATTTCCAATCTTAAATTAAATTCAAATGTGAAAAAAGATAACTAATTAAAAAAATCAATAATTGAAAATGAACAAGAAAAGTATAAAAATATATAAGCGCCAGTAGAATTAATGTGTAATAATTAATAATTTGAAATAATTTTTTTTTTTTGTTAAAATTGGTGGGAAATAATAAATTCTAGTATTTTTGAGATGCAATCGAACCCGGTTTGACCAGCCCAACTAGGCTTTTTGAAGTGGCTAAGCGATGCTTAAAAATGTTAAGCAAAGGGGTAACAGTTGGTTGGTGTTCACCAATTGTCATAGCAGTCGACACCGATTTAATTAACAGGCAAAGTACGATGCTAAATTTGTTAATTAATTAGAGGCTCAGAGAAAGACAATGCTGCTGCAGTGAGTGGCTCATCCGCAACTGAGGCTTAAATATATGTAATTTAATCACCACCCTGGATGAATTCACCAACAACAATAAACGTTACACGATTTCATGAACTGACGCCATGGAAACCACCACGGTCATTAATCATTCTACATTGCTGCATACATTCCTCAAATTTGATAGTTGTATCGACACACGATACATAAGGTTACTGAGAACTCAAACCCTATGCTACACACCTACAAAGTAATAGAACAATGTATCTCAATGTAGGAGGTGAGTATTGTAGAATCAATGCGCTACATTGTCAAATATCAAAACCCTATGGATTGATTGCACCAGCAAATATTTGATCCGCATTGTAGCTTCTGAGTAGATAGGTGTGCGGCCATTCTCCAACTAACAATTTAACATTAGCTAAGTTCTAGCAGGGGCAGGGTGCCAGCACATATAAACCGGAGATGGTGGGTGGTTTCGGCCATAAGTTATGTGTCGTCGTCGTCATCGTCACCTCCCAAGTGATCACCATCATAGCCCTCTCGTCCTCCAACACCAGTAATCATGCGGTTTCTCCATCCACGATCCCGCTCCATGGATTGCCCATGCGAATACTGGTGCTCCCCTTCCTCTGCCAAAGAAAAAGAGAGCAAATTAGTTGAAAATAAAAATCCTGAAAGAATAAGTGTGTAACAGCACAAAATCAATCGCGCAAAGGATTTTTTTCAGTTGATCTATTTGATTTACCACTTTCACCATCTGATACATCCGCAAGCCTCGCAATTGCAGCAATCAGTGATTGTTCTTGAACCTGCAAGAATAGACCTCAACATTAATTCGTAAGCATATCATGCAAAATACATGAAATGGGCAATTTTTTCTTACTTTCAACAAGTTCTTGGCATCCTCCATATCCTTAGGATCAGGATGGCTTGCGCTAAAAACCTTCTCCACCTGATCGAAAGGTGCATTGTGTTAATAAGTACTTGTCTGGCAAATGGCACAGTGAAATTTTACAGAGCATACTTCTTTAATAAGTATCTCCGTGTCAAATATCTCGATGTCCCCAGTGCTCTTCTTGCCGATGCCATTTTGGGGTGGTTGAAAATCTTTCTTTGCTTGATTTTTCATTGATCCTCTACCTCTTCCTGATCCTGGAATTGCACCGCCACGACCTGAGGTTTTTTTAACTCCACGCTCAGGTGCACCTGGACCAGGATGATGACTGATACCTGGATCCTCACCATCCCATCTTAAATCTTCAGGGGGAATCTGCATATCAATAATTTAGGGAGTAGTGTAACGAAATTATATGATTAAGAAACAGTAATAGATATTAAACAATTATTCCCCATGACGTCAACACTGAATCCGCCAAGGTCCAGGAAAAAAGCAAAAAGAATCAAGGTATATTAAAATGGAAGAAAAAGAAGGCCATTTAAATATGTTAAGAAGCTCAGAGACAGCATTAGCTGACACACCTAAAATGTTATCAAGCACAAATAAGTTGCAGATAAGACATTTATTAGTTGTCAACAAAAAACTGGAAGTTGCCCCAAAATAATTGGGAGTGACAGGAGTTATTGAATGACGTATTAATAAATTAAATCTGAGAACATTTCGTTATAATCACTTGCTACTCAAAAGGGAATCAAATAGCTAACTGGTGAGTTATGACAAATTTAACAAATCATAGCCAAACTTGATAAATCAAAACTCCAGTTTTGTTTGTGGACAGTAATTAATAAAAAATGGGTCTCCAACTTTAATTTCAGAAAATGGTATGGGGAAGCAAGGAGATGTAACAAAATATGAAATTGAAATGAGAGAAACTTGATGTGCCAACGGTATGAACATATATCTCCAGCTTTAGATTACCAAGAGAGCCATTCTTTTTCACATGCATCATACTATCTTCGTTCATTTGTCCCCAAGATAAGAATCAAAAGAAATGCTAAAAAATAATATATCAAGTAAAAGACCAATTGCAAAACTATTAAATCATAAGAAAAACAATATTTTGAGCCAATTTGAAGGAATAATCCACATTGTTATAAGTGACTGGGAGTGATAAAACATCTAAGAGATTTTGTCACAACAGCTAAAACCATGCAAACACTCCTATAGCAGATCTACCTATTTATCAATTTCTGATTCAACAAATGACTACTGCAAAAAACAAGACGCTAAGGTTGAGATGGACACCTTTAGCAACCATGTAATGATCGAAGGTGTCTTGACCACTACTACACCAGTACTCGTAAGTCATCCAAATTCACATGTCTCTGATTATAATTAAAATTTCCTACAATAACTCTACTGTAATTGTCAACTAAAGAAAGCAAGTCACAAAGTGGGCACTCACACCCAAAACCAGTGCAAAAGGCAATGCTAAAATCACAATCAGCACAACATCATTATGTAAAATTAATTCTTGGTAAAATAAGCAAGCCTTATATCTACTTTGTAACCAAACCTCAATAGTTATATCATATTTATCAACTCCTGCATGAGCAGGGGAAGCTTGATTCATATTAAAGAAACTTCTATCTGTCCTGTTGTCAATTAGCTCCCATTCAATTACAATAGTTCAATCCATCTTATTAATTGAGACATTCACCGGCATGGATAACTATTTACAAAGCAACAAAGAATGTAGCATATCCAAAATTGTGCTAAAGTAACTTGGAATCATTGCTAGCTCAAAATTTGAAGATTATCAATCACCATATCCTATAAACATCTCATGATTATTAAAATTTTTGTAATATTTTGTAGCTTATGCTTTGTCCATAATTTACTATTTTCTTCTAACATTATTGTTTTCTATTAATAAATGCATTTTAAAAATCCTATACAACCCATCTAAAAGAGAGAGAAGGTGAGAAGAGCTGCCAAAAATGGGAACTTTTGACTGCTGCCCCAGATCCTTAGATGGCTAGAACAATTGATGCCTATACGCAGCGGTGTGAAAATAAGAAGGAAACATGGACGACCTTTGTTCAAACCCTCACTTGCATGAGTTGCATCAGCCTAACCCCTCCTCTTCCACGTCACAGATTTGATTCAGCTAGGTTCCCAATCCAACTGATCTTGTTGGATGGGAACCAGATTCCATCTCATTTCTGATCTAGTCTGTGTTTCTAATCACTGTGCATGATTTGGGCCTTAGGATAATGTGATCCTACTGTTTAAAACAGTTAAAGAGCAAAACATGAAACATGTAGTTCTAAAATACAAGAAACAATCAATTTACCTCCTTCAGATTAACCCATTCCCATGTCTCATGCTCCATGCCGACATCATAAACCAGTGCATGCAGACCCTGTGACCGGAATATTCAAGAGTTGACAATGCACTTACATGAGGAAACTAAAAGCATTGCAAGGACTTACTTCCACCGGATTATAATCAAGAATAACAGCTTCATAAAAGCTATTATCTTCAGGCCATCTAGTCCTCACTTTACGCCCAATTAGCGGGTCATATGGTGCTGTTTTAGCTAGTTCAGCTGGAGCAGGTGCACCAGAAGAATTTTTATTTGCCATATGGCCTCTTCCACCAGGACCTGAAGAAGGATACTGCATAGACTTTATTGAAGAAGCGCCAGGTACTGCCTGACCCTGAAATTTCTGTATCACTTTGATCAAACATGAAGGATGCATCTATATATATATATATATATGATGTCTAAAACACAAATGACTATAATACGTTTTTATCAACCAGGCAACTTACTGGCTTGGGCTTCTTGCCTTTGGCTCCTGTTGTAGCACCCCTTTTGGCAGTTGATGATGACGGCTGCATGGGAGCTGCAACAGGCTGTGAGTGCAAACCAGTAGATGGTACATCCAAAGACAACGATGGAACAGGCTGTGTTCGTTGCCTCTTTCGAGAGGCGGAAATGGTAGGACTGGGTGCAGGAACATCTGACTGAACATTACTAAAAACCCCAGACTGGTGTCCGCCTTCTTGTCTCCATTCCCTATGTAAAGTTGATAAATATAACAAAATACATTAAACTGAATCTATATTCATTAGCATACCTTATTCTTCGAATAATGTCATCTGCATTCACCCTATTTAATAGTTCTCTATGTTCCTCATCTGACACTCTGAGCTCCTTTCTTAGTTCAGTTATTAGACTTTCTTTTTCCTGAAAAAATTGTTCCATCAGGCATACAATATGAAGACCCCCCAAAAATGAAGTAGCTATGATGATTCAAAGGGACAATTACCCATGTAATGGCATCAGATTGAGCCTTAAATGCTCTTAAAACCGAACTGTATGCTTCTTGCTCAAGTCGGTGTATTTGGATTTCCATATCATTTTGCACCCTAGCATATGGAATTGCACCAACTATGGTCCTCCCATTACCTGTCATATGTCCTCTTATACCCCTGTTCTGATGGGGTGGTGGAAGATCATCATCAGTTCCTGCATCCGTGCAATACCATCATATAGCAAGCACACAAGTAAATAAAATGTGTTAATAAAGCTGAAATTTTGATGCATAATTGATGATTTTTTACTACTAATATATGGGAATTCATCATTCTGGAAATAAGTAGATGCAAATATTACATTAAGTTGAGCTAAGCTAAAATAAAATGATTTCTAGCTAACACAAAGTATGACTCATCATCATCATAACATCAATAGAAATAAATATAGTGAAGAACTTGAGATCCAAAAAGGCATCTAGACCACAAAATCCCCCAGTAGTAAAAGACTAAAAGTGACTACAATTTCACAAGAAAAGACTATCAATCATAGTTCTAAGAGCCATATGCTTCACGATTCACTAGAGCTGTCATACAAGGCCGACCCGTGGTGTGGCGTGGCGTGGCGAGGCGGACCAACCATTCGGCAGGACAGGGTATCTTGGCTAGTTGGGAAATCCCCAACCCAAGTTGGGTTAGGCGGGCCACCCCACGCTCCCAATGATTAAATTTTTTAAGTTTGGATTACGGATTAGGCGGATTGGATTATACTTTGAAAAGAAATGATACTCCCATTAGTTTCCTTGTATCTTAGTCAATTTGGTTGCATTCCATAGGCATGTTTAGATGTATCATTTGCACCATAGCGCGCTCAATGTTTGTGACAGACGATAGCATGAGCATGCTATCAAATTTTCATCTTGTTTATTATTACAATATGTTTGTTTTAGTGGATATGCTATGGGCTAAAAACATTGATGATTGTTTTTCCCCCGCGACCCACATCGCGGGCCCAAGTGGATTGGATTGGCTCACTTGGACTGGCCTTTAAATGGGTTGATAAAATTTTAATCCAACTAGCTTAAATTATTTGGCGAGGTAGGTCAACCCGAAGGGCCAATCCAAATTGGTGGCTCTACAATTCACATCATATGATAGGATATGTTAATCGAACTCGAATAGGGTATGTGTGTTAAGTATTTAAAAATAATAATAAATAAATAAATAAAAAGAGAAGAAAAAAACGTGGCAGTCTCAGCCACCACCATACCCACCCACACATGCACCCATTCTCCTCCTCTCTCTTCTTTTTCCCTTCTTCTTCCCTATTCCTTTTTTCTTTCTTCCTTCTTCTTTTCTCCCGCACCACTTCACCTCCTCCCGCGAAGATACCCCCGGGGCGTGACAATGTGACACGAATATGGATTCAAATTAACGTCTCTACGATTCACATCATATGATAGGCTATGTAACTCGAACTCAAATAGGGTATGTGACACAAATATGGATCCAAATTGACGGCTCTACAATTCACATCATATGATAGGCTATGTTACTCGAACTCGAATAGGGTATGTGACACAAATATGGATCCAAACACCTGACATGTGATTTTTTTTTAAAATGTGCACACGGGTCTCAGAAAAATTGTCCAACTTCAGAATAGGTACAAGGACACAACGAATCTCTAAATATTAATATTAATGTATATAATATATTTTGTATATAATGTATATACCATTATATCATATATTTTATATAGTGTTATAATGTTTATAGTCGCAGGTGACCTTATAGTTAATGCCATTTGACCTTGTGCGGTAACGGATTAGAGTCACAGAAATAACATCTTACAATGTAGGGTAAAGCTACATATAATAAACCCAATGTGATGTGATCTTTCTCTATGACTTTGGCTTGGAGGGAACTTTGTGCACCAAGCTGCCCTTTATTATAATATTTATAGTATATAATGTATATGCCATTATATATCTATAAAGCAAAGGAAACTTATAGTGTTGAAGGCCTAAAATTTTGAGAGATTTTAAGAAAGAGTGAGTTGAATGTTAGTTCATCTGAGCCTACAGTGGGTGGTACCACCACAAATGCAAACCAAGGAGACCTATAATTAAAACTAAGGGTGTCGAGAATGTGATACTCTAGTTAGGTCAGAGTAGGATGATGTAGTAGTAGAAACAGGGTAAGTTCTATTGTTAATTTGCCATTACCTTCTCTGGAGGAAGGAGTGCAACTTATATACCCTTCAGCCTAAGCTTCAGGAAAGTATTATTGTTTATTTAGCATTACCTTCTCTAGTGAAAATAGTAAGATTCATATAATTCTAAGCCTAAGCTTGTTAAAAAAAGGAGAGTATCCTGTCACCCGTTCATTTCCATATTAGCTAAAGGCCCAGATAAACGAGCACAATCTTGTCCCGGCCCTAAAAACTAGGAAAACATTCAACTAACCCTAGTTTCCCTACCATGCCTCTGCCTACGGAAGCACCATCTTCGAGCAAATTATTATACCCACTCTGATTCTTAATGAACTTCGAGAAAATAATTACCAGAGAAAAACCCTAATCATGAGATTATCACCATTCAAAGGAACAAGTGCTAAAGAAAGCTTACCACTACTATCGGAAGGATCGAATTCCATGCCGCGAATCCCTTTGTCACCAAATAACCGGTGCCTAAACGCCCTAGAAACCCCCCAACCCGTCGAGTTCAACAAGAGAGGGATTTCCCCTCACTGCGACCCAATCAGCAGCTTCAGCCTCATCGATTCCCGTTACCGGCGACGAAGAAACAGCCCAATTCGAGCATGCGGAAGCGAATCCAATCGGCAATCCGAACGGAGAGCGTGGAACCAGGGAGGAGATCGGGAAGGAGCGGGAGCGGCAGCGGCAGCGGCAGCGGGAGGAGGTGGCGTGCGGGGCAGAGAGCGAGGGAGGGGCAGAGGCGATCAGAAGAGGGATCGAGAGGCTGGAAAAGACAGAAAAGGACGGACCCCAACGGGTTTTATAGAGGAAATTTGAACTGTTTTAAGTTCCGGGCTCGATGCGGGTCGGAGCTCCGATGGCCTTCGGCCTTGACGTCACGTGACCATCACATGAGCCCGGTTCGGTTCGCACAAATCGAGCATTCGCTCGTCCAAAGAAGACGTTAAAGAGGGCAAAACTCGTCGTCCCTGATCAACTACCTGGAGATTGGAGAAAGAGCTCAACCTTGAATCTAAGAAACAAATACAAAATCTTTCCTTACAGATACACAAACTGCTCATAATCATACACTCCCTCGTATAGTCATATGCTTCTAGCTAGCATCTCCTGGTACCTGCGGAAGGACTCCTGCTTCTCCAGCCTAAACTTCTCGTGGCAGCTCGCAATGAACTTCTCCGCGAGCCAGTCGATCTCTCGCTCCTTCTCATCCCTTTCAGAGTCGTCTTCCTCCTCTGAATTCTGCTCGCTTTCAGTCATCTCATTGTCCTCCCTTGCAGCGTCTCTGTAAGTTACAGCAGAGGACTGCTGCCGATTGAGCTTCTTCTTCTTTTTCCTCGACTTCTGCTCGGTTTTCTTCTTGTTTAGGAGCTGCGCGACCATGGACTTGGCGTTGCTCAAGCTTCTGGCAACGTGCTGGGCATGTCCAGGGAGATGCAGCTTGAGGAGGCTCTTGAAGAGCAGGGATTTGGGGCGTTGTTGGTTGGCCATCTGCCCCAACGTTTGCAAGTGTAGACAGGGCGCCCATTGCCTTGATTTATAAGTGTGCTGAGAAGTGAGAATGGATTTTACTGCAAAATCAAAAGACAGGAGTTTGTAGTACAAATGCATGGGGGTGAAAAGATATCTTCCTACGTAAAAAGGTGATAGTGCTCCAGTGGCAATTGATCTGATGTTGCTTCTGTGACATTAGCATATTTGAAGAATCTCTCTTAACTAGGGAAACAAAGATGTTGTATTTTTACTGAAGACGTAGAATAGTAGAGAATTTGATAGTTTTAATTATAAGAAGTTCTCAAGTTCACAAAATGTTACTATTCTCATATTAATGGCATCGTGATCAGTTTGATTGTGCACACTAGGAATGAGGTCACCTGCGGTGTTCCTTCGAAGTGAAAGAACAGTCGATGGCATGGAAGTTGGCAATAATGTAGAGAAGACTTCTCTACTGTGTTTGATTGATTATGCATGCTACTGTTCAGATTCTCTGCTGCTCTTCTTTATTGAAATTGTTAGTTAATAATT